>JAQIWG010000059.1:0-52152 GCA_034695025.1 Chamaedrilus cognettii | reverse complement strand
CGGTCTGCACAAATTCTTACCTCATGGATAGGCTATCTAACAAAGCACTTAAATTTATTATTCATGACGGTGAATAAGCACACATGTATCAAACTGTTGGAACTACTCCAAATGGGCGAAGTTCTAACATTTTTTACATAAAAACCGGCGACATAGAGTGGGACTAATCACATCACAGACTGGGCACATACTGGTGTGTTGTAAAAACCTAGCGTAGCCCAGCTACCTTCAGCTGAGAATGAAGCAAGCAGGCCGACACATGCGACCAGTGTCACAG
Organism: Chamaedrilus cognettii; assembly: GCA_034695025.1. Classification (NCBI taxonomy): domain Eukaryota; kingdom Metazoa; phylum Annelida; class Clitellata; order Enchytraeida; family Enchytraeidae; genus Chamaedrilus; species Chamaedrilus cognettii. Next base: position 51,875 of record JAQIWG010000059.1, on the reverse strand, counting down.
TTCGAGAGACGAAGTCTTCCATGGCGGACACTCACGCAGATAAATTGCGCCGCCACGTTCAGAACGAAGTGGTCCTTCAATGTTTCAGCTGTGTCTGCAACGTAGACCATACCGTACAATGCAGTGGACTTTTTACTGCGGGGCTAAGCGTGGTCTATTTGAGAATCTTTAAAGTAAATTTTTAGAGTCACCCTATGGAGTATCATACGCCTATAAAACCCGAAGCGTATACTTTATGGATCGCTATTCAAATCGAAGATGAGGACAACTTTCTAAAGCCTGAAAAACGTGTTTTTACAATCTCGTTGTCAAGCCCTTTTGGAAAACCCCAGGCCAAGACTGGCGTCTTGACACTGAGGTCTCAAAACCAAGACCGAGAAAATGATCGTGACTGTACTGGCTCATGCATTAGTGTTAAATGACTGTAAAATGATTAGCCTATAAGCGCAATGTGCTTATATTTACAGCGCAGTTTATAGCATATCTCTACCTCACTACAGGCCTACATGTAAATGTAGCGCGGGACTGCGACCCTGCGGGTGACTAACGCATGTGCTATCAAAGTCCAAGAGAGATGAAGCTTCGATATACAGCCTGTACGGCCTGTGTTTAAATATAGCACCACGAAGGGTAGGCTGAACCGTAAAGGCCCGGAGGAGAATGATGACAGTGTCTACAACGTTACCCTTCATCATCTGACTTCTGCCGAGCTAGGGTCCCGCTTTATGTCGCCGGTTTTGACGTAAAAAATGTCACAACTTCGCCCATTTGGAGTAGTTCCAACAGTTCGACACATGTGGACTTATTCACAGTTATGAACAATAAATTTCAATAATTTGTTAGATAGCACATCCGTGAGACATACATGTACTTGCTCTTTTTGATAGGCCTTGTTTAGCCCTATTTTTGGGTTGTTAATTGATAGTCGTCAATATATTAGCCTATATGATTCAATTTATGCAGACATATAGCCTTCATCTGTGATTTTGTGGCGTATTACAACTACGGGAGAAGTGTAGACCTAACCTGGGATCTGAAGACATGTAGCCTATGCGACGCTTATCGTGCGTCGCAGGTTGCGAGCACCTGTCAAATTTCTCCATACTAATGCGTGATCCGAAGGATTGTCGTAAGCTTTTGTCGTAAGTCACCGTTGATAAAAAATGCAAGTTTTGAGAACTTTCAACAAAAGTATTTCAAATTATTAATTTAATCTGTTTAGACTTTTGCACTAACGATTAATTCAGTAGTTGCCCCCCCCCCCTTCCATTCTCATGGCCGCCTCCCCCCCTCCTCTTCTGTTCTGATCAAGATTTCAAGTCAGCTTTGCTCCTTGACCGTGTCCAACGTCCATATGCTTATCGCTCCTTCCAAAGTCACTCAGGCGTAGTCCACATCTAGGCCCCTATGCCTGGGCCCCCTAGGCCTGTATTATCACATCAATGGTCTGGGGCTCTCTGCTATAGCGCATGCCTATTCCGCGTACAGCCTGCTAATGGGAGCAAAAGCATGCGTATAGGCATGCAGCAGGTGCTCCACATGCATAGGATTCCATGCTCTAGGTCCACACGCTATATATGGAGGCGAAAAAGTCCTTTCATACTTCACAAGAGCCAATATGCAAGCCTAACTTCTACGAATGTCGTTAAATTTGCAGAAAATGTCGGCAATCGCTATTTAAATAAGTACCCCCGACCCCCCCCCTCTCAAAAATGATCGCTGCTAAATTGATAAAAAAAACTTTAAAAATGTAAAACCCTCTCAAAATATCACTACTAAATGGGGGAGGGGAAGATGGACCCTGGCCCCACTGAGTCAAAATTGGGGAGGCCCTGGGAGGCCCTGCCCCCCCCCTCCCCCCCCCCAGTGCTCCCTATCTTGCTCCATCCCTGCATTCGTGTATCAATGCCAATGTGCGTGACACCACGAATGTGCATCTCGTTGATCAGTTTAACGCCCGTTTTGTTTGATCAAGTGTCGCTCGGAGTGCATGGCTATATACGGAGACGAAAGGACGCTCCACTGGCTTCGGGTCTCTGTTAACTTCAGCGACTAGCCTATGTTTAATTTGGAGAACGACCACTTTGTGGTGACCATACTGAGAAAGATGTGGAGTCATAAATCTTGACATACATTGCTAGTAGCCAATTTATATTGTGAGAAGCGTAAAGTAATCATCAGAAGAGTGTTTTCGAGAGCAAAGTATGAGTCCTTGCAATATGAAGAAAATCAGAGAGAACTTATCTTTTTTGGCACAATATCTTTGCGGGGAAATCAAAATTTGACTTAGTGGGAGGCGGGTTTGTAGTTGAAGCACCGTGCATGATAACGAAAACGAAAAGGGCTACAAGGAATAACGAAAAGGGCTACACTCCGGTTCTGTAGGGGCTGGACTGCAAGTCTATTATTTGTTCTCCGGCTTGCATTGGGTTGACTTGATTAGTAAGCGATGTTTGCGAGGATCAAAAACCATAGGGCCTACATGTACGTGTAAACCTATTTGCATGTTTTCACATCATATCGTGTTTTTTCGCAAAAACTTCCGCTCCGACACCTAACCCTTTCAACCCTCGCTTTCCCCAAACAGCCCTTCATTCGGAGATGGAAACCGCCCCAATGCGTCAGCGTGACAGCCTGTGGGGTTCTGACCATAAAATTCTTTAAAATAATCCCTCGTGTAGGCTATAGGCCTACTTCAAACGATGCATCCATCTACCGATCACTTCCACCGGTGTTCCAATGGCTTCGGAAGATGAGATTTGAAATAGGTCTAATTTTCGGAAAAGACAAATTGGCGTAGGCTTGCCACCTCCAAAAACAGATAGGCCAAGGTCTATAGGTAGGGTAGGATACAACCCCCTTATAGGGTTGTTACGAACGAGATGCTTTGATCCTGAAAGTGGCAACGGAAAAAGTTATAAAAATGAGCGAATTGTGGCTGGCTTTTAACTACTTATACGATTTTAAAAAACATGGCGCCATAGCTGATACTGAACCAACGCATTGGGGATGATTTGATTCAGTATCAGCTATAGTTCCACATGCTATGCGTGCCACGCATGCTGTTTCCTGTTTGGCCTATTGCGAAGACTAACGCACCACTGCCGAACAAAATTAGGTAGGCTACAGTCGCCAATTTTTCCTGCCGCCAACAGTTGTGGGCAAGAAACGTTTGGCAACAATTTTCGAAATTCGATGCGAGCGAAGAACGCGTTGTTCGTGAAAGTGTCGCGCATGGGTGAAATTCGTGAAAAATCTCCTCCCCATGCTTCGGTTGTTTAGTTCGGCGTCGCTGACGTAATTCGATCGCGTTCGAAAACGCCTGATTTCAGAGAAGCCGTCGTGGCTACGCGACCTGCTACGCCCACATGTCCCGAGTTCTATTGTTAACTAGTATAGAAGGTGCTGCTATATAGCACGCAATTCATTGGGAGTCATCGCCCCCTGCTAGACCTCAGTGGCGGCTCTACGTCGAAGCTCGAAGACGCCAGGAGTCAACAATTTCAGACTTGCAGCCCTCAGTAGCTTACGTCACGTGGCGTCAAAGTTTTTTGGGGGGAATAAATATCGTGTTAATGGCGTTCTCCGTTTTTTGGAAAAGCGGAAAAGGAGAAAGTGGAAAAGCGTTTCAAGGAGAGAAAAATATTGCCAATGACTTTAAAGAATGACCTAAAATGGATAATGACTGTTAAGAATGTTTATAAAATTTTTTGTAAACACCCCCCCCCCCCCCCCCCAACTTCCCGTCTCGAGTTGTCACATGACAAAATATGATCGTGGGTTAGTGACACCAAAAATGTCTGACGCCCCCAGTGCGTCCCATGGGGGATCACTACATGCTGCATATCGAGGCACGTATGGAGATAACGGGGGCGGGGCTTGGTCCGCGAGCCAAACCAATTACCCACTGTCAACAATTGATTGACAGGGTCATGACCCTTTCAGATCCAAGCACAATAATTGGCAACTATTACCCATAATTCAAATTAACTTCCGTTTTTGGTAACAAGATCCTTCTTTCTGCAGCATCGTGCAGCTAATGCGTGCGCGTTCTAGGCTTTAGATTTCTGTGGTGCGTCCCCATTTTAAAATTGCTTCAGTCGCCCCTGCAGCATGGCCTATACATGTACGATGGGTGAATGGGTTGACCGTTAACTTAAATTTTGTCGACTTCCCGATACGGCGCACTGAAGCCGATCACACCGGCTGGGAGAGTAGGACATGATCTGCGGAATTGCAGGCACAACTGGTGAGTAAGACTCTAGCGAAATTATCGGACTGTTATTTGTAGAAATGTGTATTATGCACATAGATTTTCACGGCACATAACTAGCCCTGTCAGTCTCTAATCTTTTTCATTTGAATTGGATGATTATTTGAATCTATATGCTTAGGCATAATTCATGTAAATCTGCATGATCCATAATGATGCACTCTGAGGAAGGAAGATATGAATAGACTAGGCCTAGAAGCATTTGAAATGTGAGTATGGGGTAGCTTGAGGAAGATTAGCTAAAGAGAGAAGAGAGAAAATGATGAAGCATTGCGACAGTGATCCCCGGGAAACAAGGAATATGAATGAAATGATAATTATAATGTACATCCGTCGTATAAAATGCATTAATGCATTAATTCATTAATTCATTAATTCATCCATTCATTCATTCATTCATTCATTTATTCATTCATTTATTCATTCATTTATTCATTCATTCATTCATTCATTACGTGTAGGTAACGAGCTGGACTCGAAATCCGGAGGTTTCATGAGTTCTCATAACATTCTAGCTCGAACTCCTTTAGTAAAATCGTAATCGACTTACCGTAAGCTTACTATACATCTACACGTGTACCTCCGTCATGTACACGTACCTCTGTCAAAATAAAACGAAGGCCTAGGCTAATGCATTGAATACGCATTAGCCTAAATATGCGCAAGAAATTATACGAATTTCATTCTTGCAAAATAACAACAACTGGAAGCCGGGATGACTTTAGTAGGAGTAGTATTTCAAAAACGACGTTTTTTTAAAGTACTCGGATTTAGAAATGGGTAGGAGTAGCATTACTCGTAAAAATGGACGATGGTCGAGTAGGCCTACTCTAGACTTACTCCTTTTTCGAAAGGCATAGGAGTGCACTACTCCTGTGTTATAAGCAGCAGGCCTAACGTTACTCCTATTTTGTAAGGGCTAAAGTGAACTCTGACTGGAATCAATCAGACAGAGCTTCACTCTTTTGAGAATGATTTCAGACTTTAGTTCTCATGCGCCATTTGAAAATGTTTACATTCCGCACACTGTCTGCACTCTGCACAGTTTTGGACGAACCGTTGTGGAAGTTCATTTACTGTTCGTAGCTTGGCCTGTTATCCCGTCGACCAACTTGGCACACTACAGCACCATCAGTTTCAATTACCGCCGCCCTGCTACCTCTGAATGGAGGGGTCACGACAATCGCTTGCTGTCACTCTCTCCACACGGCTGCTGCTGCTCGCGCTGGTCGTCGCTTTGGACTCGAAACAAGTCGACTCCACCAAACTACGTAAGCCTCACTACACGGTTAAGTTTAGCCCTGATGAACATGCGTAGCGTTAAGCCCTTCTACTCCTAAAACAGACGTAGTGTTACTGCTGATCTTTAAGAAACCGCACAGTGTGCTATCGTCGTCGATTTTAGCGCGTAGCGCCAAGCCTGCCCGTTTCAAAATAGACAAGCAATTTGTGTCTAATCGTCATTTTTTATAAACATGCGTAGCGTTACGCGTAGCTGCTAGTCCTAAAACAGGCGTAGTGCTATTGCTGATCTTTTAGAAACCGCGCAGGCCCTACACCATCATCGTCGATTTTGACGCGTAACGCCAAGTCTCCACGTTTGAAAATAGGTGTACAAATTGTATCTAATCGCCATCTTTGGCATACAACGCCTGCAAATTTTAACTTCGCTCCTTACAGGGTGTAATTAATTCTTTAGAACTGCATTGAGGGGCATTGAGAGTCATCCCCCCCCCCCCCACTCGAGTCAGAGCATTTAATTTGACATGTTAAATTTGAATAATAAAAAAACTGTGAAAAAATATTCCATTTCCACTTGGGACAGCTGGATGCGCACTACTGGGGGGGACGGGTATTAGTGAAGCTGGAGCCGAAGTAAATATGACTAAGTAGAACGATAAATTTGCTAGCTATAATTATTGCAGTCTTTCTGTGTCAAGTTATTGGACCCTCTTATAAAATGTTATGTGTCACTGTCAATTTCGTGCTTTAAAACGTTGGTAAATCGTAACAGATTGGCAATCGCTTTAAGAATTATCATTTGAGTTTCGCTTTTGTTTCAGAACGCGCTTCCATTTTCGATCCGCCAATTTTTCACTCGTACACTGACTTCCCTCCAGAAATCCACGCCGAAGCAACTAGCCATGATTTTCCTTCCAAGTTATCCCTCAGACCTTCCGCTTTCGGAAAACAGCGCACGAATTCCTTGATGGCCAAATGTCTTGCCAAGGTTCTCCACGGGGAACTAGGCAGTGTTCGTACACAAAGAAGCACAGATTACAAAGCGTCTTCTGTACTTATAGATAAACGCCTGCAGAACAACCACCACTACAAGAATCTATGTCCGCCGAACTCTCCCGATAAGTTCGATTGTTTCAACGAATACGTCAACATGTATCTCGCGACGTTGCGCAGTCACAGGCTACAACGGTCCTCGCAGAGATCAGGGTATCGGAAAAGACGGGAATTGAACGGGAGAAACTTGGATAGCGCTCGAAAAATTGATGCCCGTGAGAACAGAAAAAGACGGGAGTTGTATGGAGGAAGCCCGAACGGAATTACGGAATTTGATGCGAGTAGAAATAGTGGGGGATTCAAAGCAGAATTTATGGGAAGAAATCTTGGAGAAATTCTTGAAGAAAGGAGCATAGGTAGCGACGGAGAAGGCGCTACGTATTTTGACACAGATTCAACCAAGAGAAATACTGCTGGAACTTCAGCAAGCTACATTCGGCGAAATGCGAGGGAGTTACAGCGAGAGCGATTAGCAGAAAATATTGACGCTATCGCAAGAGACACTGTTGGAACAAAAATTCAAAAGTGTTTGGCAATGTTGATGGAATTGCAGGGTGGATCGCCATCAAGGAATTCGGATGGAAACTTTGATTTATCACGTGAAGGAACAGCAAACCAAGTACTCATATCTAAATTTATTCCAAGGACTCCATTCAAATTTTCCCCAATAAATTTAGAAACATTTAAGCCCTTCAAATTAAATTCCAAGCATCCAATAAAAAAGCCAGCTTCACTTATTCGTTCCTATTCGAAGGCAGACTTAGAAGGCAACAGAGAAGACTTGCCCAAAGGTACCACGTCATTCCTGGAATATTATCTGAAGTCCTTCAAATCTGGGGAAGTCCCACTGTTTTCAAAAAGCCTGCTTGTTGACGACAATGAGGGTTCTCAAACTGCACAAAGTGCATCCGAAACAGAGCTATGCCACCGATTAATTCACCACCTCGGCGTACACAAACAGCCGAACATACAGAACACAGAACAAGTAGTGAGAAAAACTTTAGACGAACAACGGGTGCTACCGGAAAACGAAAGCACCGAGAACTTCAAGCAAAAGCGCCGCGGGCAGAATTCACTAAACTTAGTTGCGTATTCCTCGCATTCAAGCAATAGGGACCAGACTTCCAACTTTTGCGCAGATTGTACTCCAAGTTCTTCAATGTTTACTGACGACTTGACTTACGCCAATGAAAGACAGGATGGTAATGACTACAACACAGAACGGAAGGCTCCTGACGCATTGCTAGACGCATTGGATTCGGAACCACGCGGCAGTTTAGAAAACTTGCACGATGCGAATTCGCTGGGGAAAGAAGAACGAAAGAAGAGACAGGATTTTAGTAAGTCTGTGAAGGCGCTGTGTACGGGGCACGATAGGATCCAGTGCTATGACCATTATTTGCAGAGCTACACAAGAATGGCAGCAAAGGACTCTACATCTAGGGACAGATTCGTAGGACGCTGAACCGCCAATCAACTTTGACATAAATAGAACTCAATTTAATTTTTTTAAATGGCTCTTACTATTATTGGTGATTATTGAGCATGCATTAATATTAATCACATAAAAACTTTTTTCTCAAGTTTAAGCCATAAGCCTGTCAATTTGAATGATTCATAATTGTCCTACTTCAACATTAGTTAATTGAAGCATGTGCCATAGGTGTGGGCTAAGGTTTATGAATGTAATTCGAAACCGATGCAGGAACCAATAACTGTAAAACTTGAAATTTTTGCTACATGTTATTTAAGGGCCTCTAAGAAATTTCACTGCACTTCTTTTGCATTTTTGTGGACTTTTCCATTATACAATTATAGCCTCCAATTTATACAATTTATAATTTTTTCACGCATTCAATTTTTGTGAGCTGACCATTTAGTGAAATTCACCAAAATTACTAGCACGTAAAAATTTCATGTTTTACAGAATCTTTTTTCCTATATCACTACCTAAGCAGATATTACATAATATTACACAGTCTAATTTGACAAATAGCGAGACATTAACTTCAACTTCAACTTCTCTACTGCACTCCACCCTAATGGATGACTATTTGCAGGGCTGACGAAATTAAGCAACTTTGTCAAAGGTGCATGAAGTGACTCAAAATCTTTTGCCGCGCCCGGGAATCGAACCGACTCTCTGTCACACTCACACTCCGCAGTCCGCGACTTAGACAACTCGGCCACAACGCTTCGCTTAAATCATCCAATTTGATAACAACTCATAGTTTAACACAGTTACTCATCTAATTTTTTAACAATCCTAATAACGCTGTAACTTATCCTATATGTGAACTACTGTAAAACATAAAATATTTGCTGCATCTCATTTTCGCGGTTTTGCCTTTCAGAAATTTATCTGCACTTAATTTACACGTTTTGGAGGACTGCCCGTTGTAAATAGCGTCAGCAGCTTGAATTTGCTGCGCTCAACATTCGCGAGTTTTACCGATTCGATAAATTTCCGACAATTACATGCGCGCGGAAATTTCAAGTATTACAGTAACCATGGCTTAATCCATCTAACGCGATCACTAATCAAACTTCAAACCTATATCTAATATAATAATAATAATAAGAGCCATGGACATCCATTGTAATGCGGTACAGGCAAGCCCGCAATGCCGTGTCCGTGTTAACACACGTTAGGCGCTTATATTGACGCTGGGTTTTTGCGCCGGATGCCCTTCCTGTCACCAACCAGAAAATAAATGACCCTGGACTATGATCATCAACTAGCGACACTTTGTGTTCAACAGCCTTGCTGAAGGGCCTGTAACGTATGGTTTCATAGTTGCCGGCGCCGGGACTTGAACCCAGGGCCCTGGACTCCCAGTCCGACGCCTTAGCCATTACGCCACAGCGCCTCGCTGTGGTGTAGTGGCTTTTTTAAAGCAAACTTTAAATCTATATCTATATGCAATGACTAAACCAACTAATAACAGTCCTCGTCTCATTCGACTCCAAAGGTTCTCTGCAACCAGACGACATGTCGCCTAACAAGAACTGTCTCCCACGCCCCCTCCCTCCCTTCCCGACAACCCCCTAGTGCCCTATGGCAAAATTCCCTTTCCTCCTTGACAACCCCACCCCCTGCAGTATCATATCCACAGTTCCCTTCCGTCGTTTCCACAAATGTTCGAACTCTGGAATTATCAGAATCCATTGGTTTGAAGCTGTTTGTGGTTGTAGTGCTGAAATTATCGAGCTTGGTTTTTTTCGACGGTTGATCGTCGCCGGATTGAGAAGGAAGGAAGTCGCAGCTGGCGGCCATGACGGGTTTTGTCGCAGAGGTCAAGGTTGCCAGACGATGAATGACGTAACGACTGAAACAACGCAGCAAAGAACTAATTAGATGCGATGAAATTCGGTGAGACATGGCAAGGCCAAATTTGCAAGAACTCTTAGAGTGGATTCTATAGACGTACCTTTGATCCTACCTGTACCTTTGGCTTAGCTTAGGAGACAAATTCACGGCAGCCCATAACTGACATTGTAAATAACTCTTTGCTTAGTCCATTTGAATTGATAATTGATATACGACGTCATTAAATTTAGATAACGTCATATATTTTGACCAAAATAACTTTCTGTTTAAACTGAATTCAAATTAACCTCGTTTCGCGTGGAAATTTTAATTTTATTTTTTACTGATAAATATTATCGTCAGTTTTTTCGAATGGCAGTGAAGGGCATCCGTTAAATTTCGTTCCTTAGCAAGAACTTTGCTTAGCCGGCGTAAAGGTACGTTTGTAGAATCCACCCTTAAAGTAAATATAATTATCATACTCGAATATTATAATATATTTTATTACATGCTCAAATTACAAACAGATCTGATAAAAATTACGGCTACGAAATTACTGACCAGTTGCTTAAAACCATATTTTATTTATTTTGCACTTTGTATCATTTAAATAATTTAAATGAACATTAGCTCCCATTTAAATAACAGGCAATACGAGCACTGCACAATAAAACAGGAAGCACACAACTCAACTTAAGAATATTATAAAATAAAATTACAATATTTATTAACGTAGTTGATTAAGTTGCCAAACATACAGCGATATGAGTATCAGCGCCTACTCAAATCGACAGCCAATTCGCATCAAAGAGAAAAGGTACGTCTCTGGAATCACTACTTGTTAGCGTACCATACAAAGCGTCCTCAGCAAAATTTTGACACAAAAAACAAAACGCACCGATGATACCAGATGGCCTCGTGACCGGCATAGCTTGCAATCAGATCCGTCGTCAGCCTCAACTCTTCATTCAATCTCCCCCCCCGCGCCCCCCCCTCATCCTCCCGCACCCTCTCCTTACCCCCCCGGGCATTTTCGTCCCCACTCCCTTCCACCCCAGCATTGCCCTCGCCAGATTTCTTTACGCCCTCAATGATGGAAGGAGGGGCGGTATCAAGAAGGATGTTAAGAAGAAGTTGTCGGTAGTGGAAGCCTGAGTGATCGGAAACATGAACGGCGACAAAGGAATTCATGATAGAAAGCTCTTCCATCAGTGTCTGGAGTAGTAACACGACAGCGTGCCATTGTAAGATTGTAGATATTGTACATTGTAGATATCTAGGTTAAGATTGTGATTGACATATGCTAAAACTTATTCTTTTAACTAATTTATTATTATTATAAATTTGTTTTTTAAATCATTCAAATTTAAATAGATAAGCAAATATAGTAAAAAATGGCCAAAAGTTACAATCGCAAATTTCATTTAAATATTCTCAATTGAAAATTAGCAAGCATTGTTGGTTAAAAAATAAATAAATAAATGAACCGCAGAAATTTAACGAAAATTTTTGTTCTTATACAATTATTCAAATTAAAGTAATTACTAAATTTCGGAAAAATCACGAAAAGGTACAATCACAAATTAGTAAAACACTATGCAAACAATGCTACAAAATCAATTGCAAAAAGAGCAAAACGACAGTGGTATCATAATATTCTTCCATCTCCATGGTTGTTGTTGTTGTTATTTATTTACAAAACTTCAATCAATGTAACAGCATGCACGGAGGAAAAAAATTGCGTACAATAAGCGAAGAAATACAGGAATGTCAAAAAAGGAAACAGATTTCCTGTTCGAGCAAAACCACACAGCATTTAAGCTAATGGCTGAACCCTATGAAAAACCTATCGTCACTACAGAAGTTATAGATTCTCACAAATTAAACAAATGTTTAAATTAAACAATTAAACAAATAAAGCAGTTAGAGCACAAATATTAAATTTTAAATTTCTTTTCTTATGCCACGTATCTCTGGCCCATATCAAAACTGTTAAATACAAACTGTTAAAAACAAATGTTTAAATTAAACAATTAAACAAATAAAGTAGTTAGAGCACAAATATTAAATTTTCTATTTCTTTTCTTATGCCACGTATCTCTGGCCCATATCAAAACTGTTGAATAGGTATGACAAGAGAAAACTTACAAGATGCAGCAAACAAAAACCACAAAAACTTCAAAAAATTCTCACAATTAGGTCCAAGACCAAATATAAGCTAGAGTTCATAATTTTATATTTTGTAAGTTATAAATTGCCTCTCTCGTTAGGGTAAATTTTATAGATGTACCTTCGTTCCTAACTTGACTTCTACCTTGACTAAAATGACAATTTAACAGTAGCCTAAAACTGCTATTCAAACAAGCGTTTTATTAATTATGCGACGTCATCAAATGAACATGACGTCATATATTTCGAGCAAAAATGATCTTCTGTTGACACTAAATTCAGATTAGCCCAATTTTGAAATAAACCTGAGCCATTAAAATTTATAAATAATTTGCCAGTTTTTTTAACGGCAGTTATGAGCTGCCGTTGGAATGTCTAGGTTAAGGTAGAAGTCGAGGTAAAAGTGAAGGTACGTCTATGAAATCCAGCTTTAATTTCCATTACCCGTTCCCGGCAGCATGCAAATCGGGTCATGATCCAGCCTCGATGGCTCCACGCAGTGTAGTTGCTATGGTAACGCTCGGCGGCGCGGTGGCACAGCGCGAGCTCGCGCCGAGTCAGCAGATGGCGCTCGGCGAAACGGCACCGCGACCCGACCCGATTTCGTGTCGGCAACCGATCGGGAATGGAAGATGGAGCGATCGAGGTCAATCCCGCTATAGGTAAGTTACACGCTGCGGTTATAGGAGAGGGTGGAAGTAATTTGTTATTGTTGTAGAACAACTGCACTACACATATTGTATAATACGCTCATTATAAAATATATCATTTGCTTTTTGATCGATACTTTATTTTTGGCCAGTAATTTTTAAAGTTTTTATCATCGTATATATAACATTATCTTAGGTTATTGGCGAATGGGCAGTCACCGCATCCCAGAACCGGAACATCGAACGAATTCTTGAACAAGACGGCTTCTCCGTCAAGCGTTAAAAATTAAATCCAAGATCATTACGTCAACACGCCTAATGAGCACACTGGAAGCTTATCTATGGTTAATTTAACTAAATGTGATTGGTTCTTTGAAAATTAATCTCAGGCTAAAATTTTAATGCTAGATGGAGCAACCCGGCGTTAGTGACAGGTAGTAAGAGAATTTTGTTACAAAATCAAATAATAACGAAGAATTCTATGCTACACATTTCTATACGTATTCTTTTTATACATTTCAATACATATTCATTTTTCAATAAAATGTACCCTATGAAATAAAACATCTCAAATTTAATAAATATATCACAAGGGTTATTGACGTGAACGAATTAAGCACAAAATTGGAACCTAATTCGGCCGGGCTGGTACTAGACCCTGATGTGAAGACAAACGAATGAGGTTCTAGCGTGTCATTGGTGGAGCCACTGATCAATGGCTTGCCAGCCGCAGAGGCTGATGTGTTACATGACCATTGGTCAAGAAGCCACTTCCTGCGCACAACAACAACGACGTGGAATGAAGCATTCGCAGCCAATGCCAGCTCGTGTCAAGGTCATTCATTTTTATCAGAACATATAGCTGGTAAAAGAAAAAGCTTTAAACATAAAACAAATAAAAATAAACAAAATACTTTTTCCCATTAACTTTATTTTATTTTTACGGACATAGACTGTTAGTTTTAAACGCATCAGAAGGACTGTGATTACGAATGTAGTATCAATTACATTGAATTCATATCAATTTCATGCCTTTAAATGCATTAAGGATAAAAACAACAAGCGATATATCATTGCCATATAATTCAACTACCAAACCACTCAAACCAAATCATTATAAAAAGTATTCAGTTACAAGAGGCATTAAGAAAGAGAAGAAATAATAAGAATCAAGAACAAGACTCATCAAAATTAAACACCACAGCAGTGAACGCATGGATGCTTTATTCAGCATTTCTATTGCAAAGTAACGAACTCAATTCGCTCTAAAAATATCAAACAGATCAAACCTGTGCGAGAAGGTTTCTGAGCTCTTTGGATGTTTGGCGAGAATGAGAGCGCTGAGGCGCAGATCATCTCCTATGTCCAGTCTAGCGCAGCGGACAAGCTCCTTGCTGCAAATAGTCACAGCCTTGATGGACGCGACAACGGAAAAAGAACAATCGATACAGCTGGTTGTCATTAATAGTACTATAGTTCTGCCCGCGTAGAGGCACCACCAACACATCCTTTCCAACTTGACACGTTCTCCATACTTTACTTTAATTAAACATCATCTTTGTAGCTTTAAGAGCAACACACACACAGCGCCAATGCGAATACGTTAATACAATTTAAGGGTCAACAAAAATCTAAGTTTAAAAACACAATCAAACAGTAGCAATGTTCAAAGATAAAAGAAACAAACTTAGATTTACGCGTCCCAATGCTCGCACAATGACGAAAAATCCTTCTAATTATGTATCTGAGTTACCGTTTTAAATTCCATATACTGCACACAGCGGTCCTATAATAACATCAAGTAGTGTAAATAACTACCTGCAAAACATGGAATGTTCTCGTGCATGCAATGTTCAAAAATTTCGCGAATCGGTAAAACTCGCGAAAATTACATGCAGCAAATTAAAGCTGGTGAAGCTATTTATAGTAGGTATTGGCAGAGTTCACTCTAGCCCGTACAAAATAGGAGTAGCGTTACGCCTCTGCTTAGAAAACAGGAGTAGTGCACTCTTATGCCTTTTAAAAAGGAGTAGGCCATCATCGTCCATTTTTATGAGCAATGCTACTCCTACCCATTTCTAAATCCGAGTAGAGTTCTCAAAAAATGTCGTTTTTGGAGTACTACTCCTACTAAAGTTGGGTACCCTGGGTATTGGATAGTCTTCAAAAACGCAAAAATTAACTGCACCAAAATTTCTGAGAGATAAAACCACAAAAATTACATGCAGCAAAAATTTCACGTTTGACAGTAAATATAGTCAGATATAAACAAACCGTATGTTCCAGGCGGTCATGTGATCAGCAGTGACCAATAGCATCGCTCTCGTTAGCGAACACAGCCAATCAGCATCTACAAAAACGCGCAGCGCCAAGCAAAGTGGTCAGCTAAATAACAAAATAGCTGAAGATTTAGATCCGGTTTTTTTTAAAACCAAATAAATAATTTTCAGAGAGAATGACATTCATGACACGCGCGTTGTAGAGCCTTGGAAGTTCAATTTAGAAAAACCACAAAATAAAATGCACCTACAAACATAGCGATTGATAGAAATTTCAATTTGAAATTTCAAATTAATTGATAGAAATTCCAATTAAATTACAAAAAACTAACCATTTCTAAATATCTCTTATAAAAAAAAAATTATTCAAATTAATCAATTAATTAATAATTCAAATTTAACTGCATGAATGAACATGACTGTTGAGTTAGACCAAAAAAAATAAAAAAAATAAAGTTAAATAAATTTGGAACTTCATATGTAATTAGATAGCACGGGTCAAATATATTACAATCAGTGAACAGGAGCCAATCACAAATTTAAATATAATATATAAAAAAAAAAAATAATTAAAGATATTTAAATTTTATCAACATTCTATTAAAAAAATTCTTCAATGCAATTGTAAACCAACATTATTTTGTAATCGATCATATTTTAGAAGCAGAAATCAGACCGTTCGCGATCTGGTTCCGGCCCCCGCGCACGCTCCACAGCCTCAGCTCGCTGGACGCGTGGAGGTGAAGCAGTCTAGCGGCCCACAGCTCCACGCCAAGCTTGTGCGCGATGACAAACACTGGATTACGATTGGTCGATGAATCGGCCAATGGCAGGATGTCGTACTCATCGCTGAGGTCAAAGGCAAATGTGCAGTTCCAATATAGTGTAGAGTTACAATATCGTACAGTGAGTCAGTATACAGCTTGTATATCGTAAGACTTTCCATAGCAAACATGAAAAGACACACAAAATAAATCTTACATTTTTTCATTACACTGAATTAGTTTCATCTCTAGGCTACATACCATTCGATCTGATTAACGGTTTCGTTTTTTGGTGTTTATTATGCAAAATATTTTATTTTATTTTAATGCTTAGCTAATTTGATGTCTGTCAGCTAGAATTATTTTTTTTTCTTTACATTTGTTCTTTGGAGTGTTCATTTGTATACTATTCTTGTCCGGTTACTTTTGCTCATATGCAACTACTTAATGTGGAATTGTAACTGAGCTGAAGAGGTTAGGTATGAGCGCAAGCTTTCTCAGGAATATGTTATCTCTTTTTGCCTAACCTTGTTAAGCAGATAATATATTAGAACATACATGTATATACATGTACGTGCTTGTATCTTGTTGCCAAGTAAAATGTGAAAAACAGAAAAAAGAATCAACTCCAGATAAATATGTCCTGCAGGGATTGGCATAAGAATTTGTTTCACCCCAAAAAAAATTTAGGGTTATTTTGAATCGTAACTTAAAATAAATTTTACAACAAACACAGAGCATGGTAATCAGTGATGACAGTGCTGGATATTTATCTCTAAATTTGGAGATATTTATCCCTAAATTTGGGGATATTTTGGTGATTTATGGATCTGATTTTTAAAGAAATAGGATTATCCATATATCTGGGCATTTTAGAAATAAAATGACGCATGGGAGAATGGGAAAATGGGTTGGATATTTTTTTGTCTAAAATTGCAACCAGGGTATATTTACGAGACACAAAATACCAAGAATTTTAGGTATATAAATTGCATGGTGCAAGTTCAAGTGCATTCACTTCTGGGCAAAAACAAAGCTAAAATGCCTTAACTGAATTCAACATTAGACGCCACAGTGAGATACTCTGCCAAATTTCATAATACATAATAATTATTTAGTCAAGTCATTTTTCAAACACTGACAAAGTTTAAGATTATATATAAGTTTGACTCATTCAGTTGTCGATCTTAGTTTTGAAATCGCTTTATACTCCGTTCCATAAGAGTTCCACCGTTCCCGGGGAAAAAATTCATTCGCACAAATTTCTGTTTATAATTTTGCGGATGATAAATTAATACGATATAATGGCTTCTAACTCACATGTCCGGATCGTTTGTGAACTCCGCATCGATGTTGGATAGCAGCTTGCTTGCGAGGGAACCGACGTCATCGTCACTCATTTCGGCTATCGATACACTGAAAAATCAACAAATTGTAATATCAAATATCAGTCTTTCTCATACGCCTGCAGTTAACAGGCACTACCCCATTAATTTAATAGCAAAACTGATGGTGAAATTTAATTTTTGGCCAAAACGTCAAATTGACATTGATTCTTTTATTGTCAATGCAAAAACAGCAAAATACCGTTTGTTAGCCAAATGCCAATGCGAATTAAGCCCGTGTAAATTATCACGCAGGTTTTTCAGTCATCAGGCAAACGCTGTGAACCTCTTTTTGTCGATTGTCTTCGTTGTCTGGACACAATGTCCTTGGCTCTCCGATTACAAGAAACGATTGACAAGAAATAGAGGAGTTAATGATACTACGGTATTTAATAGTAAAATTAAAGGAAAAATTGATGTTGAAGGTGTGCTGGAAGTTAATATGAGTTCTGTATATAAAGTTGTATACGAACTATATAAATCGCCTACAGATAATAACATTAAAGCCCGGCTCTGTGCCTCGGCCTCGACTTTGCCAAGCAAAGAACTGCTCCCCCTTCTCTAGTCGCTTTTTACAAATGCCCGGAGAGCTCTGGGCAGAAAGTCTATTCTCTGCTCCCCAGTTTCGCGGGTCAAACTGCAAAAAAATGCAAAAACATTGCACACAAATGTCAATGTTTACATAAATAGGCCTAAAACTTCACAAGATCCTCAAACAAGAATTTAAATGCCAGACTGTTCCTTTAAACCAGTGTTTTAAACGACAAATTGACGAGAAATTCCCAAAAATAAATGATGATAGGCCAACCATAGTTATCTAAGAAAAAATCTTGGAAAATCTTAGAAAATTAATTTGCTTCAAAGTTATAATAATAAGAATAAAAAATAGGGTCTAACCACAACAGATCCTGCCCTAACGTATATTATTATTCTAACGTCATTATTATTATGTTATTTCTCGGCGCTTAGTAAAATATTATTCTAATGTCGACCAGTGTTCTCATTCGTTGAGCTCTCATTAGCCACGCTCGACTGTCAAACAAAAACCATGATCAAGCAGTGAAATAATCGAGCAATTATTATTGAGCAATTATTTAGCTATATCAAATCTTGAAATTAATGTCGAAATGTTTGATAGATTTGATTAACAGATTCATCATATAAAGTGCGTTATTACTTAAACTCGGAACCCCTTTGATTCCAAGGTCTTCTGTGACCATATTGTACGTCCCTCCTCAATATTTTTCAAATAACTTGAGATGCAGCCGCACCAGTCAACCATCCCGTTATTCGATAGAAAAGTTTATGCACTACTCGTTAGCCTATTACATTACTCGTCTCAAAAGTCCTCCGAGCATTGCTCTTGTAGCATATATTATTAGACCATTCTATTTATTTATAGCGTATAACTTGATTGGCCGTAGGGCGCTGACTGCCAGCGAAAAGCAGGGCTCAGGTGGAATTAAAAAAGCAAAAAATAAGAAACTTCAACCTAAAAGAATAACGGTCAACAATCCGAACCTGCATACTCTGACTTATCATTATCATTAATTATCAAGTAAAACGTCACTGAGCTGTACAGGCGTCAAGTAGTAGATGAAATGTTCTGTCCCTTAAAGTGCGCGTGCATCATAGCACTAAGACCAACTTATTGCAATAAACCATTGCATCATGACCAAGGCTGGCAAATTAAATATATATGTAATCTTTTGACCTTAATCAATACCCGGCAAGTCTAAGAAGTTGACAGACAGTGACAGAGCAAAATCGCTAATGTATAGTGCGAGCACTGCCGTCGAGCAAAACCTTCGCATTTTTCAAAGAGCACTGGTGGTAACACTGCTAGTATAAAAAATTAAACGAATAAGTTTTCGATTATTTTGATTTATTGGTTATTCGGATATTAGGCAAGCCGGCTCGGCCTATCTCTCCACCCCGCACTCAGATAACTTTTTCTGGAATATTTGTGCTCTGCGTCCGTTTGGTAGGTAGCATTGTTACTGTAATACAACATTGGATTCTTTTTGCATCGGCTGGCTGGGATGGGCAGGATGCAATGGTGATTCTTTACGGTTCCCATTGGGACAAACCGTAAAGATTAACCAATAGGGTTAATCTGGACTGATTTTAGTAGCCAACCGTTTGACAGCCAATTATATTATTGCATTTTGGCCAAACGGACTGTAGCGCGTTAACTAATCCCTAGAAATGAAACTGCTTTCTATGTACATTGTCCAGTTTTATAAAATCATAGGCGGTTGTGTGGAAAGATGCCGTATTAGTCTAAATTGGAAGCGGGAAATACGAATATACAATCTGAAGTTTCTAAATTCTCAATGCTTTTTCTGCAATTTTAATTTGATTTCTGTCCCCGTTGCACCCCATGGGGTCAGGGCACACGGGTTCTTGTCCGTGGCTGCAAATGACCAACCCCTGCATGGGCGGAGAATCAGACTAGCCTACTCAACGGCGAGTATGTGTGGTTGTGTTTGTGGGGAGTTTAACGATCATGTGTAGTAACGCAGATTATCATAGTCCTGTTCTGTGCATGGCCCTCCGCACAGAACCGCTAGCCTACCCCTTATTTAGTCGCCTTTTACGGCTCGCCTGGGGAGCTCTGGGCTGCTAGCCAGTTCGTTGTTCCTCAGCTTGCGGGGGTTGCAAGTGTGACATTAAGCGGGTATGCGTGTATATTTAGACACAGTGGTCCCCTCCAAGCGGCCATGTCGGGCTGAAGGCGCGTCTTCTCCCAGCGTCTCCTTTAAATTTTTGTGCTATATTTAACTTTTAGCTCTATGTATTTCTACGCTATGGTACCGGTTTGCTAATTTTCGTGCTATGTTAATTTTTATGCTATATTTATTATTGTGATCTTCATATTTATACTATGTTTACTTTTGTGTTTTCTATGTAACTTGTGCGTTTATTTTTGCGCTATATTTATTTTTGCGCTGTATTGTGATATGCTATATTGATTTTTGTGCTGTATCTATTGTTATGCTATATATTTAGACGCAGTGGTTCGTCTGAGCGGCCATGTCGGGCCGAAGGCGTGTCTCCTTCCAGCCGGAGCCTGTCGTATCCTCCAAGCCGGAGCCGGTCGTCTCCTTCCAGCCGGAGCCGGTCAGCGTCGTGTCGGAGATAAACTTTCCCGACGTCAGCGACCTAAACGCCGTCTCCGAGCAAAACGAGAGTCGTGACGTCACGGGGGAAGTCGATGACGTCACGGCGGCAACGGATAATCACGATGATGATGATGAGCGGGGAGCGGATGGGGGGGATAGGGAAGGAAGCGAGGGGGAACGGGAGGGGAGGGGAGAAGGAGAGGAGGGGGAGGGGGAAGGAGAAGAGCGGAGCGGGCTCGGGGCGTCGATGCCGGAGTCTTGGACGAGTGGACTGAGACAGCGCGCCCAGCAATGTGAGCAATGTCGTTTATTTATTATTTTATTTATTTATTTTAATATTTTAGTTTTTTATGAATATTTTATGGAGTTGGTTATTGAGTTATAGTATGGGGTTATGGTTTTCATGGAAATTTTTAACACATATATTTGATGCCAAAAGTATGTTGAAGTTGCGTGTCTTGTGACTTGTGTCGTAATGCTTTTGCTTTGATTGGTGTCTGTCAAGAATTTTCGCATATTTTTTCATGTATTGTCTCCTTGAGCAAATAGATCTGTAAACAGAACCATGTAGCTATAAATGATCTCCCTATAGATGCCATGCTAAATACATACCAGTGTCTACATACAGAACTTAGTTTTCAGCAATTTTGTCAGCCTCAGGCATCTTTTTTTACAAGGCGCTTTGTAGACGATGTATCTTCTTCTTTAGTGTTCTGCGACATGGCAGGTCTTTGGTGTCCAAATCTTCCACCCTTCTCTTCATGTCCGCATACGATTCCTTTCCAAGCAGGTCGTCTATCATGCGGATATGTGACCTTCCGGGTCCTCTCTTTTCCTCCATTCTTCCCTCTATAGTATCTCTCAGCAAACCCTCTCCTCTCATTACATGTCCCAACTAGTTTTTCAGACGATGTATAGTACATGTATATTGTAGATATCAGCCTGGTACTACGGAATGCCTGGTATCGTTACTTAGCCTGGGTACAGGGCGCGTGGGTTACATTGCCAGTTCTCATTACTAGGAAAGTAATGCTGCCTGGCGCACTATCCAGCTCTGTACAGCTGTTTGCTGTGCCGCTTAAGGATGCGATCTAGTGTAAACAAACTCATAACGTTTATGGTGAGAACTTGGTCGTTACAGAACATGAAACAGCATCTTGAAATGCTGTGCCTTTATCTTGTGATTCTGTACTTCTGATTTTCTTATTGTATTGTATAGTACGATCTAACAAAGAATTTTAATCTAACAAAGAATTTTAATCGAAGCGAGCTTCACAAATTTGATGAAAATTTATCGGATGCGGATCGCGATTAAAATATGACATATTTGGAATATGAATGGACTATTGTGAAATCTAATGAAAATACACTGAAACTATGCAACTTTGCACTATCATTACGTCTAGCCGTTATTATTTATTTATTTATTTATTTATTTACTTGTTGTTTTATACGCTGTCTATACTTTACTGTCTAGTCGCGCATCTACATTAATACTGTTATTGTGGCTGCTATCTAACTGTCAATAATAAAATTGGT
The DNA here is from genome assembly GCA_034695025.1 of Chamaedrilus cognettii. Classification (NCBI taxonomy): domain Eukaryota; kingdom Metazoa; phylum Annelida; class Clitellata; order Enchytraeida; family Enchytraeidae; genus Chamaedrilus; species Chamaedrilus cognettii. The sequence continues at coordinate 30,086 of JAQIWG010000059.1, read as the reverse complement.
GACATTTTGATATTCGGAGAGAGGAATCTGGTCGCCCTTTTCATTCACGGGTGACCACCACGGGTACATCCGTGGTGTACATTGTAAAATCGCAATGAAATTGCATGTTGATACCGTGTGTATATTGTGTGTTTGATGAATAAATCAAATTGAATTGAATTGAAATTGGAAAAGGTCAGGCAGTAATGGTAATGGTCTCGCATTTTTATTGGCTGTTCTGAAATGTCATGTATTCTTTAGAATGTGTCCCGTGATTCCCGTATCTGTCATATCAATTTGGTCATATATTTCATGCGCTTTATTTGGTGCAAAGTCGTTAAAGTTCTGATTTTGCACGGTGCTTTTAATTTTTAATTTTAGAATTAAGATTTATTGATAGCAGAATCTGGTTATCATAGAATAGGAGGTTTCTGGTTTTAAAGTTATGTTTCTCCTTTCAAATTGTTTGACTTCTTTGTAGCATATGATATATGCTATATATTCCAAAGCAGCGTGAAGCAATTTATATATATTATATATAAATTGCTTCATGCTGCTTTGGATTTGACCAATTTTTCTATACTAGCAACAGATTTCTGGCCTAATTGTCCAGTTATTGGCACAGGTGTGTGTAATTGGCTAGAACACGTGCTGTAAAACTCAATAAATGAATATTCCTGTCAATAATAAATATGTTACATATCCTGTACATACATTGCTTTTTTCTTGTGCCACGGCTGTATTAAAATGCCTGGCATTTTTGGGTAGCCTGCTACTACCACTGGATAGAAGCCTAGGTCAGTGCTACTCAAAGTGGTGGTTTGCGGACCGGCGCCGGTCAAATGAATCTATCTCAAATCAATCTGAATCAATTTGATGTAAAGTCTGGCAATTGTCACTATTGATAGGCAGTTGTGTTTAAAATTGTATTCAATGAATTATAATGATTAGTCAGCTGTCAGATTGCAACTTTGCTTGCATTCATTGAATTGGTGTAGATATAATGTAAACTGAGCCTCCTGGCTTTTGGTGTCCCTGTTTAACGAACCTCAAGCGCCTACTATAAGCCTACATGTGCCATTTGAGCCATAGAACTGCACTCCACCGGAGGGGATGGTTTTTTGCCAAGGTCCCTCACTATGTGATATATATATTCGAAAAAACGCATTCATGCAAAAACATTATATAAGAAGTTACCGGTCCCCGATAGAAAGCAAAGAAAATTACCTGTCTGTGACATCGAAAAGTTTGAGAAGCACAGGCCTAGTTCATAACTTTCTGAAGGTTGTCTGGTACCGGTACCTGATATCAAAGTTAGGCTACATCGATCTGTGGAAGTGGTTGAGAGGCCTGGAGTAATTATGCATGTCTTGGATGAGGTCTGGAGTATTATATTGCATGCACGTCAACGGTTTACTGCCTAGGATAATCAGAGCGGCAATCGTTGGAAGGGGGGGGGGGGTAAGGCTATGGAGATAACGACTAGAAGTAGAGTTTGTTTTATTTGTTGTTTAGTGGCAAAGCTCCCACGGGGCCATTTTGGTGCCGGACAAGATGTGAAATGGGCCTGTATAAAATTATCCATACTGCAATGTAACATGCAGGGCTCGGCCTGCATAGAGCCAAATTCGCCAAATGGCGAAAGAAATTCAGAAGTGGCGGTTTTTTTTAGGATTGGCGAAAGACTTTGGCGATTTTTTGCAACATTTGTTTGGAAATATTACTAAACTGAGTTGTGTTTCACTGATGAATGCCAATTTCTGGTTAAATATATTTAGTTAAGTCCACCATTTAAGTTGCTATGCTAGATAGACGGATTTGAGCAGTTATTTGTCTGCGAATGTGTCAGTTTGCAAAAAATGATTACGAAAGCATTTGGCCAAAAAAATTGTAAGTGACGAAAAAAGACCAATTTTGGCACCAAAGAGGCAAATTTTTTGAAAACCCTGGCCAAGCCCTGGTAACATGTACCGTTAATCCGTTAATCCAGTACTAATAGATATTAAGGAATTCGCCACAACAATATTTTTTATGATATAAAAGAAATCTCATGAGTTTCGCTTTCGCTCCCACAGTGTGAACATCGATTCTTCTCCCCTGAGGTTAATCGCTCGCACTGTAGCCAAAGTTCTGGGTGTGGGTCTTTACCAACGAACACACACCAACACCACCAACACCTGAACACGCGCTTGTGTATGTAATTTTGTTGGGGCTTGGGTGTAGAATGCGAGTGCCAGACATGACGCTGTTGCCTAGACCTTCAGCTGCTGCTGAGACTTCAGATGCTGCTGCTGCTGATGATGATGCTGCTGCTGCTGCAAATATTGCTTGAGCATGCTATTAGTGTGACCAGATAGAACTTAATATTAAAATTTAACTTCAGGAGTTTACTCGTTTTTATTCAAAGTGCATTTGCAACATTATGTTATTTGCGTACTTTTTACATCTCTTTGTGCAGTGAAGTGGAGTGAACCAGCAAAGGGGTTGATTGTTTTTATGTCGTAGAAGTTAAAATGCTAAAAAAAAATTGTTAAATGTAAAAAAAACATAGAAACTTTGATAACCTGCTAAAACATCAATGGGCTCCCAATAACCCTCCCACAAAACATTACAACACAGTGTCATATTGAAACAGGATCTTTTAGCTAAATGACTGTCAAATCCCAAACTTTTTTCTCCAGTGGGCCCCTCCAAAGCCATGGGCCCCCAGGGATTCGCGGGAGCCTTAACGCCGGCCTGGTGCTACATCTAGTCAGCCTGAGTACAAAGTTCCAGAAGAGCCAAGCCCTACCTCTGGTCAGCCTGAGTGATAACGCGCTGTGCACGTGCGGTGTATCATAAATCCATGCAGTAGCGATCAGTGATCAATCCTCAGCGCGCCACATGCCGCCAGGCGGGCTGAGGAGAGGAGCTGAGAGAAGAAAGTTTTGCCATTAGCATCTTTTTCAGAGGCCAAGATATATTTATGGGGCTTTTGAAGACTTTTGTCTATTGGATACTCCTGCAGGCTGGGGTACAAAGAATTGGCTTACAAGTCGTTAAAGGCAACTAAAGAAGGGGGAGCAAAGAATTACCTTGCGGCACAGGGCTCCCTGGGCGAGTCGTAAAAGGTGACTAAAGAAGGGGGAGCGATTTTGTGCGTGTCCCTCCGAACAGAACCTGACTGTAATAGTCTTTGGTACTACACATAGTCCTCCAAAACCACGTCACTGTTATAGGCCTCACTACCTTAGAATGTGGACAGGAGAGAGCTCTAGATGAAATTATTTTTTCCCATTCTGTTTGATCCTAATCACTTCAAATGGTTCACTGGGTTGTTTTTCTCGGGTTTACATGTAGATCACCCGGTACGATCAAACCTTTAACTAGGCTCTACCCTTTCCTGTGCCATAACCATATTAGAACCAAACCCAAATCTAAGATCAACCCTAAGCTTCATTAAATAATGAAGGGACCAAAGGGAATGTGATCAAACAGAATGAACAACAAAATTATTATATAGTCTGCATGCAAGTTTTTCAGTCAAAGGACTCTTTAAAAGTTACAAAAAAACTCAGTCAAAGTTGGGTCATGGTTTATTGGCCCACCATGTAATTCTTAGCACCATGTAATTAGATTAAGCTCTAGCTGTCTAGAATATGATTTTTTATTCGCTATTTGCCAACAGATGTACATGTCGTGTGCATCTAGTGCATGTGGTTAACGACAATGGCTGCAGTTAGCGAAACACACACCTAAAACCACATCTGGCTGTATTGTAATATATACACCTGTCTGGTTCGGAACAAAACAACCCTAGAGTGATCCGGCTGTGATCGGTATGAAGTTATGGATCAAGTTATATCAGTGTATGATACACATATCTGTTTCAGCATCAAGACAGTAGTGTACCTTTAGCAGCGATAAGTCGCTGAAGGCTAGAATCCCAGTACCTTCCATTAAAACAATATCTATTGCCTATGTAATACAATGTTCAAGGCACTTTATAAAATTTAGCGAAATACAGAAATACACGGTCTGAACGATTTGTAAAATATAAATTTTAACAAAAAAGTCATTTTTAAAACATCACATGTATTATATGACGCACGTAATGACATATATATGCAAAACATGATATATGTGTCTAGATTAAATAAATTTGGGGTTAGGGGTTCAATGCGGGGTTAGCGGCTAGCGACACTTGTGTGTTCCAATGTGTTTATGTGTTCCAACCTGTTCCGATGTGTTTAAATAACGTTTGTAATTGTTATTTAATCGGCAATAATTAGCAATACTTCACTGCTAATACCAGAAATTTCGTAGAAAGATGTGGTATATTGCAGCGCTGCGTCGTTTAGCGTCGGAGGTTCCGGTTGTTTTTGCAACTTCACCTTCAACTTCTCAACTGCACTCCACCCTAACGGATGATTATTTGCAGGGCTGATGAACTTAGACCGCCAAGGGTGCACAAAGTTACTCGAAATCTTTGCCGCGGCCGGGATTCGAACCAACGCGCTGTCGAGCTCGTAATCTGAGCTCCGCGACTCAGACCACTCGGCCACAATGCTTCGTTTAACCTGCATCACAGTGCATTTGATTTATATACACCATGATAATTATACGAGAAGAAACTAAATTTTTATAACTGACCGATATTCGACTTTCTCCATTTTAACAGGTACCTCAGCTAGTTAGTCCATCTGATAATGCAAACAAAAATCAATTAACTCAGAAATTCAAACACGAACTCACAACATATGTAACTGCTTCAAAAAAATTTCAAGTTTCTGCAACTTCTAGAAGTAGGTCAGGTAAAAAACTTTTTTAACACCCCTCATATATACGGACCCTTTATTATCAAAGTGGATCAAGTCATGCTAACCTTAAATGGAGAATGACGCCCAGAACTCGAAGCATTTCTTACTTTTGACATAAATTTTGTCTCCATGGAGAACTCAATTTAGGCGTGAGAAAGGCCAGGCCGTTTTAAGCGTTTCCACCACCACAGATAGCCTCAAAATTAGGGTCGTAGTAAATCTAACTTGAATCTAAACAAAAGTCGAATTGATCCACTATAATCCTAGAGGGTCCATATTACATGTTTAAACATTGCTTTATGAATTGTGTCGCCAGGCGGGCAGCAGCTGTTCTCGAAGAAGTTTGCCGCGACCTCTCGGTTCATCGTCTCCACGCGCTCTTGGATGCGCGGCGGCACCATACCGACGCGCAACTGCGACGTGCTCGTCACGTTCCCCGCCGGACGCACCGACGACGTCACGCTCATGTGGCTGCTCGCCAAGCTGCGCGAGAGAGTGGCGGAGGTGTGCGTGCACGTGAGGCACCATGGCAACACGGGCGTGTACGGATTCTACCTCACCATGTCCTACGACAAGTGAGATATCCTCCTGCTTATCGTATTTTATTTATTTATCTTTTATTTATTTTTGACGTATATTTGTATAAAAAACATTTGTACAAAATACTAGCGCATACAGAAGTCAAATGAAAAGTAACGAGTTTTGAAGCACAAAGAGATAATCAATAAATCTTTTATTTCAAACACAGTATTGCAAAATGTGAGATTAGTCATAAGTGGCGTTTAAAACATCGAACAACAGGCTTTGGGCTACGATGCACTCGAAACGCTCGAGTAAAAAAGTTAATTAATTAGTATCCCCGAGAAGGTTACCGAGAAGGCTCTTGCGAATTTTTAAATGACAAGGATATTTTCGTATGATTTGGGCTACTGAGGTACTTCTTAAGATAAAGATTTGCGTTAAGATGTTTTGAGAAACAGGCCCTGGCCATCTGGACGACAGTCACTATGAACAGGCAGTTCTATAAGGAGTGGATTCTATAGACGTTCCTTTGTTCTGAGCTTTACCTTTGGCTTAGCTTCGGAGACTATTTCACGGCAGCCCTTAACTGCCATTCAAAATAACTCTTTAGTCCATAAAGTAGTCAATTTGAATTGATATCCGACGTCATTAAATTAAGAGGACGTCATAGATTTCAAGCAAAATAGCTTTACTGAATTCAAATTAAACCCATTTCTTGTGGACATTTAAATTTTACTTTTTGCTGATAAAAATAATTGTGAGTTTTTTCGAATGGCAGTGAAGGTCTGCCGTTAAATTTCATTTCTTAGCAAGAACTTTGCTTAGCCGGACGCAAAGGTGCGTCTATAGAATCCAGCCTACGTGTTATGCGCTGTATGTGTTGGCTCCAGCAGTCCTGATCACGGCGAAAACGTGTAAACCTGTGTGAAAACATGGACATTAACAGATTACACGATAGAAATGAGGTTAGTTAGTTTTTTATGGGTGTTGCGCACATGCAATATTGCATTATTATTATGCATTTTATTATGCATTATTACTATCATCATGCACATGCAACCTTACATTTTTTTATGCACAGTATTATGCATTATCATTGTTATCCTTTTTTATCATGCATTATTATAATTATTCGCATGCAATCTTGCATCATTATTCTGTACCATTATGCTTCTATTATGCATTATCGTCACTATGGGCATGCATGTAGTGATGCGCGCTTGTTTGTCGCAGCCTGCTGCGCGGCGCCGAAGACCTTGCCATCCGAAAGGCCGTGAGCCCCATGTTCGGTGGCGGCATGAAAGAGTTCGTCGTGGAGGACCGCGAGTTCTTTGAGGGGGTGGACGAGCCGTCGACGTTCCTCACGTCGCAGGAGCGCCAGGCCATCGTGCATCACAACCTCTTCAACTTGCGCGCGCACGAGGGCGACCGGCTAGGGGGGCTCTGCTTCCTTGAGGGACAAGCCATCGGTCAGTGGCCTTGTAAATTTCCTTGAGCTAAAACTGCAGTGTGAACAGCGTTGTAAGACGTTTTAAACGTGGTGCAAAAAAGCCAGTTTTTGAAAGTTGTGTGCGTATAATGCATGATAATGCATGATAATGCATGATGAATAATGCATGATTGATGCGCTTTTGCGTGAATAAAAGATGCATAATATTAGCAGAATAGAAGACATAGAGGTGTCTAGTTAAATTTGTTTCAAAAATATATTTTATTAGCACAAAAAGCATAGAATCAGCAATCCGCATCGTACATGCATCAGAACAAACACACAGAAAAATACAGGCGTATAGATAGTATTTTTCTGCGTGTTTATTCAGATACATGTACATGTGGATTGCTGATTCTACACTTTGCGTGTGATTAAAGAATATACACTGTACAACTAAACTAGTAGGAGTCGAGAAAGAGATTTTGATTGTAGTTTTTGTTTGTCCTCCCCCTGGCGCAGTTCCGATCCTGATGTCGCGGAAGGTGATCCACCAGGTCTTGCCGCTGCACAACAAGCCCGACCTGACGTACCTGCGCGAGCACTGGGTCCAGGCCTTCTTTCATACACAGCCACTCGGTGGGTTTTTTTTTTTTAGTCGACCTCAGTACGTTACGCCAAGTCTGCATGCTCCGCCATTCATGCTCTGACTTTGACTCCAATGGAGGAGTTTACGGCCTTTTCATGTTTGTCATCTCACTGGAATCCTGAACTCCAGCTGAGTTCAGGCCCTCCAAGGGGGCGCAGATTCTGCTCGATGTTAGGCTACCTTTTGCAGGCAGCAGGGAGAGGTGACACAATTTTGTGACAATTAAATTTGGTGGGTGATGCATATTAGTGATTTGCATGATGAGCGAGGAGCTGGTATGGTTCCTATAAAAAACTAATCATTAATATTCATCGTTCATGACGTCCATTCTTATGCGCTGCAGACAAGCCTGTAACGCCGTGTCCATGTTAACACAGGTTAGACGTTTGTATTGGAGCTGGTTTTTTACGGCCGGATGCCCTTCCTGTCGCTAACCAGAATAATAAATTATCCTGGACGATGATTATCAGCTAGCGACACTTGTGTGTTTAACAGCTTTGCTTAAACCTTACGATATATATTTAACTAAAAGCATAAAAGTATATTCTGTAAGCAAGTGTGTGGGTATTTTAGGGTGATGTTTTTTGTTTTTTTGTAGTTTAGGGACCGCGTGCAGCACACAAGGCCTATATACAGTCCAGTTCTGTGCAAGAGGGCCTGCACAGAACCGCTTCCCCTTTTCTTTAGTCGCCGTGTATGACAAGCCCGGGGAGCTCTGGGCTGCAGGCCAATTTTTTGTTCCCCAGCCAGCAGCGGTTATTTTAGGGTGAATATAGCCATGTACTTTGCCTGCCTTGTCTATATTATTTGTTTAATGTATTTATTTATTGCACAGACCGGGTGTGTGAGTACTTTGGAGTAAAGATCGCGCTGTACTTTGCGTACCTCGGTCACTACACCACCTCCTTGCTGCTCCCAGCCTTCCTCGGCCTAGGCTTCTGGGCCATCGAGGGTCAACATCAGGTCTGACCCTTAACCTTTACCATAACCCTTGACCTTGAATCTTCAATAGGCCTTGACTTATGGGCCATTGAAGGTCAGCACCAGGTTTGTATTTGTCATGCTAATGAGCACCATTGGAAACTGTTGTTATTCAGAGTTCTTCTTTTGTGTGTATTTTACTAGTTTCTATTGAATTGCATGCTGCTTTTCATTTCCATTTATCATACCCTCTGTAAGCCAGGGAACAGAGAATTGGCTTGCTGACCAGGGCTCCCGGGCGAGTCGTAAAAGGTGACTAATGAAGGGGGAGCGGTTCTGAGCCGGATCTCTTGCATAGAACCGGACTGTATATAGTCGTCGTGTTTCACAAGGTCCCTAAGCTACAAAAAAGAAAAAACACATGGTCCTTAAACTTCCAAACCACCAAAATCACCCCTCCAGGATCTTCCACTGTGTCACGGCGCAGGGATCCCCTGCAGGCCGAGGAACAAAGAATTGGCTTGCAGTCCAGAGCTCCCCGGGCTAGTTGTAAAAGGCGACTAAAGATGGGGGAGTGGTTCTGTGCCGGCTCTCTTGCACAGAACCCTTGTAAGAGTCTTTGTTGCTACATACAATCGTTAAACTACAAATCCCACCCCAGTAATTTCTGGCGAAAAGATCAATTGCCCCCCGGGATAGAAGTCTGCATCTTTCACTGTGTCATGCAGGACTGGGACGACGTTTGTTTTGTCATCTTTGCGCTGTTCAACGTCGCGTGGGCGACCCTCTACCTGGAGAACTGGAAGAGGAAGGGAGCGGAGCATGCGTACCGCTGGGGGACTCTGGACAAGGAGGACGAGCTGCTTGTCGAACCAAGGGCGCTCTTCCACGTAAGGGTTTGCCTTCATATACAAAGGCTCTCTTCCATATAAGTGTGCTCTTCCATGTAAGGGCGCTCTTCCACATATGGACTCTCTTCCATATAAGGGCTCTTCCATATAAGGGTGTTCTTTCATATAAGGACTCTCTTCCATGTAAGAAATCTCTTCCATTTTGGGGTGGACTCTCTCATATAGCGACCCTCTACCTGGAGAACTGGAAGAGGAAGGGAGCGGAGCACGCTTACCACTGGGGGACTCTGGACAAGGAGGACGAGCTGCTCGTCGGATCGAGGGCGCTCTTTCATATGTTAGAGCCCTGTTTCATATATAAGAGCTCACCTACATACAGGGGCGCTTTTTCATATGTAAAAGCTCTCTTTCATATGTAAGGGCTAGCTTCCATGTACTCTTTTATATGTAAGAGCCCTCTTTAAAATGTAAAGGCTCACTTCCATGCAAGGGCGCTCTTTCATATGTAAGGGCTCTCTTCCATGTAAGGGCTCATCTGTGTAAGGACTACGTAAAGACTCTCTAGCGTATTATATAGCATCTATGGTTGCCGCGCTCTCCCAGGGTCGGATTGCGCGCAGTACAGTGACGGGGCGCCTCGAACCCTTCTACCCCTCCTACAAGCGCAATGTGTTCCGCTACTGCGTCAGCTGTCCGGTCATCGCCGCCTGCCTCTTTGTCGTCTTTGCTACCGTCTGGTTCATACTGGAACTACAGTACTGGGTGAGTAACTGTTCTTGTGTGCTTGTTATTGTTCATGATTTTATTGTTGTTGTTTTTGTACTTGTTGATGTTGGTGTTGTTTGTCTCTTTGTTGTTTTTGCCACCATCTGATTCATCCTCGAGCTGCAGTATTGGGGGAGTTACTGTCTTTGTTGTTGTGTTGTTGTTGTGGTTGTGTAAGTGTTGCTATTGAACATTTTTTGTTAAGGTTTTTTTTTTTTTTCATGAGCAGTTTGTTTTTTGTTTTTTGTTGAACAATTTGTCTCTATTATTTGTTTTAAAAGCGAAATACTCGTTTGCACTGCATGGCAAGGGAAGCTCTTTGTGTGACTGAAGTGACTCCTTGGACACTGAAGCAGACTTTAACTTCTTCTTCAACTTCACTGCTGCACTACACCCGATTGGATGATTATTTGCAGAGCTGACGAATTTAAGCCGCCTTTGTCAGGGGTACACGAAGTGACTCAAAATCTTTGCCGCGGCCGGGATTCGAACCGACACGCTGTCGAGCCCATAATTTGAGCTCCGCGACTTAGACCACTCGGCCACAACGCTTAAGGCTATTATCGTTCCATCTCTAACAGATCAACGGCATGGTGGACGGTTTCTACCTGCCGTTCTTCTTCAAGTTCTTGCCCAAGATTCTGCTCGCAATCTGCATCAACCTGCTCGACGACTGCTACAAGAAGATCGCCATCTGGCTCAACAATCAGGGTGAGCGCTAGTAATTGACGTACAAATATGACACCTAGCCTCTTTCTCAAGTCTTTCCCGCGACAGCGAGGCGTTGTGGTGTAGTGATTATGGCATCGGACGGAGGGTCCAAAGACCTGAGTTCAAGTCCCGGCGCCGGTATCTATGAAACCATGCGTTACAGGCCCGTCAGCAAGGCTGTTAAACACTCAAGTGTCGGTAGCTGATAACCCCGTGCCAGATAATTATTTATTTGGTTGGCGACAGGAAGGGCATCCGGCTGTAAAAACTCAGCTCCAGCAGTTCTCATCAGGGTGCCAACGTCTAAACCTGTGTGAAAACATGGACATTAACAGATTAGACGTCAAAAAAAGGAGATTAGTTAATAACATTGCTAGTAATAAACAATGAGCAAACACTTACATCAGTATGCTATTGCCCTGAATGCTTAATCAAATTGAAATTTTTAGCGTAGACTGCCTGGTTAATTTCTCGAACGTAGTTTAATTGACTCAGGTGTATTATAAGCAGCAGCAATTAGCCATAAAATAGTTTGCATGACTGCAATCAAGTTTAGTTTCGTAGGCCCTTCTCCCTTATAATGGTTTTCACCATTGCGAGTTAACCTCGAGTTGATCAATTGACGAGTTGAGAGCGACCGTTGTCAATCTCCTGCGCCTAGCGTGACGTCACACAATTCGCCGATTGAGCCAACTCAAGGTTAACTCGCAATGGTGGGTACCAATATTATTCCGTTTCGGCATCGAGGGACATCATCGGGGACCTTCCTTCACCATAGGCAGGCATCAATTTGTAATTGGTGAAAACCCAATACAAAGGAGTGAGAGAAAGAGTATCGAACGGCTCAGTCAGTCAGTTCTTCAGTTCTTTTGTGTGTCTATCAGGAGAATAAAAGATCTATGGTGGGAAAAGATAAGAGCTAAAAACTAACCTCCTTTTTATCAAGCAGCTAGTTGGCCGCTAGCGACACTTGTGTGTTTAACAGCCTTGCTGAAGGGCATGTAACGCATGGTTTTATATTCTCCGGCGTGGGAACTTATAATGAGTTTAGAGTTTGTAAATTCGTTTCGACATCTCGACTGCATGTGGCATTGTAACGTTTGTCGAGTTTGTTTGTTATTTGCAGAGAATCATCGGCTTGAGATCACCTATGAGAACAACCTCATCATCAAACTTGTCCTGGTAATCGGCTTCTCTTTTGAGATTCTCCCAGCTTATAAATGATTGGCTTATTTGAATTAATTTTGTTTTATCGCAGTGGTGGGTATGGGCATAAATTTGAATGAGTGTATTGTCTTGATAGCAGCTGATATGGTGCTGCTTGCTGCTGTGGCTCAGTTTGTATATTGTTGTTTTGCTGCTGTGGCTTACTTTGTATATTGTTGTTTGCTGCTGTGGCTCAGTTTCAGTTTGTCAACTCGTTTCTCTCTCTCTTCTACATCGCCTTCTACCTTCAGGACATGCAGCAGCTCAAAGACGTGCGTCCCTTCACCTACTTTTCGTAGATTTTTTAATCGTCTTTTCCACAGTTCTGTTAAATCGACTCGCGTAGGCCTACGCATCTTTTGGTAGCTTGGAACCTGCTACGCCTGTACTGTACCTGTGCTGTTCTTTAAGTATGATAGCGGGTGTAATGCTAAATTCTGGTCTTATTGGTTCTAAGAAGAATTCTGCCTGTCTGGAAGAATTGGTCATAGTTCTACACTAGCTAGTCCTCCCAAATTCTATATTGACCAGTAAAAATTTGCTGTTATAATCAGTGCGAACCTTGCTTCAGAATGTCCAACAGGACATGGGACATTGAAACAAAGCAATCGAGCAATAAATGTCGAAGTTGGCGTTGTGCCAATGGTAGGCGGAGCTTAATTTGCACTTTTGCATCTGTATTCGTAGGCTGAAGTTAATTTTTTTTCTTTCATTTGTTTTGCTCACTCTGTTTCCATAATGGCTTAATTGTGCAAAGTATTTGTCAATTTCATTACACTACTACTACAACTCGCCTATTGATAATTAATTTGTCATAATACGGGCAATCATGTAGCCGTGCAGTTCTGTCCTAGTGACTGATCTGCGCGACCATCACGAAAAATAGATTTCTCCCTCTGATTGCCTCTATTGCTTCGTGACATTGTAATTTTATCTCGATGCTTATAATGTTCTGCTGTTGTTGAAAGATGTAAAAAAATAAGAAAAAAGAATCTAGGAATGACCAACTGTTGCTGCTACACCCAACTGTGCAGCAACTTGCTGCGCTGCTGATCACTCGTCAGGTCATCGGCAACATCCGCGAGGCCGTCCTTCCCTTCATCCAGGAGAAACTGAAACTGCTGCGTATTGGATATCACATGGTGGAGGCGATGAGTCCTGATACGCTGGAGAAACAGCTCAAGCGACTCGACTCTGTCGACCAGGTGGGTGTAGTAGAGTAGTGAGAGTAGAGTGAGTAGCGGGAGTAGTAGTGTTGCAGTACAACAATCCTGACTATCAACTTGGTGGAGGCGATGAGTCCTGGTGCACTGAAGAAATAACTTAAACGACTCGACTCTGTCGACCAGGTGAGTGTAGTAGAGTAGTGAGAGGAATAGTGAGAGTAGTAATGGAGTAATAGTGGAAGTAGTAGTGGGAGTAGTGGTGTAATTACTGGGTGGAGTAGTGGTCGAACTAGTAGTGGGAGTAGTTGCTGGAGTACTTGTGAAAGTAGTGGTGGGAGTACTGGTGAAAGTAGTGATGGGCGTAGTGGTAGGAGTAGGGATGGGAGTAGTGGTGAAATCTACAAACGTATCTTAAATGAATTGCCAAATAGTTAAACAATTTAACTTGTAAACAATGCTTGTTTTATTAAATCACAAATGAATTAATTTTTTTTAAACAATAAAGAACAATAACGCAAGCAAATTTTGCGTTAATCATCACGACTCTCGCCCCCGCTACAGGCGGACGAGGACCGCCAGACCCCAGACCGCGACCCTGCCCCCTCAATCCCAGTCCAGCAGACCACGACGTCCTCGACCCCAGAGTCATCCAACTCGTCACGCGAGGGCAGTGTGGAGAGTGACAGTTGCGCCGAGGGGCAGGTGCCCAGCGCGGCTCGGAGACAGAAGTTTGCCGCGGAGGTGGAGGTGGTCAAGAGCGGGCTGAGTCTGACGCAGGCTGAGATGGAGGCTGCCATGATCAAGGTGAGAGGGTCGATATATCAGTGCCAATTTTATAAGGTATCATCATTATTATCATTTACGTTCTATGTCCACTTCTTCTTCCGTGTTTTTTTTTGTAGTTTAGTGTGAAGCACAGAGAATGGATTATACTATCTGATTTTGTGGAAGGGAGCCCGCACAGAACCGCTCCCCCTTCTTTAGTCGCCTCTTACGACTCTCCTGGGGAGCTCTGGGCTGCAAGCCAATTCTTTGTTCCCTGGCCTGCAGAGACCCTCAAGCAGAGATGGAAGCTACTATGATCGAGGTCAGCGGATCAAATAGATCAAGATTGCACCTTTGAAAAACTAAAATTCAATTTTATCGGGCGTCTAACATTATCCTTGCAAAGCTTGGAAGGCAAGAAAATCCTACAAAACTAAATTGAACTCATTTTCAATTTTTGTGTGGTTTTGTCTCTACGGCATATTTCTCTATTGCTTGTCTGTTTTTCTGTTTTATTTTATTTATTTATTTCTCCATTGTTTGTTTGTTTTCTATTGTTTGTAAGATTCTCTCTCGTTTGGCTGTTTCTCGACGCGGAGCGGCTTAGTGCGAGGACACATTTGAGGACTACCTCGAGATTCTCATCGAACTCTTTGTTGTCTATTATTTGTTTGTTTATTCTCTATTGTTTCTTTGATCTCTATTGTTTGGTTGTTGTATCTCTGCCCAGTATGAGGATACATTTGAGGACTACCTCGAGATGCTCATCCAGTTCGGCTACGTGACGCTTTTCTCCTCAGCGTTCCCCATGGCGGCCATGTGCGCCCTCCTCAACAACATCATCGAGATCCGCTCGGACGCCTTCAAGCTCTGCATGACCTTCCAGCGACCGTTCGGCCAGCGTGTCGAGAACATCGGCATCTGGCAGGTCAGCCCCTCCCCCCCCAACGGGCTTCGATAAATTTTAAAGGTTTTTTTACTTGGGGTCGTCAGGCTGTCCTCCCAGAAGCGTTCTTCCCACAAGACACCTGAAACTGGTTGCAAGACTTGATGTGAACAGAGTCGTCTTCAGCGACTATCCCGCACCTCTGCAAGCGGGGGTGCATAGAATAAGCTTACAGCCCAGAGCTCCCCAAGCGAGACACAAGAGGCGACTAAGGAAAGGGGAGCTGTCAGAACGCAGCCTTCTGCACAGAACCAGACTGTTTATAGTCTTTATGCTAAACACATGCTCTAAACTGCAAAAAATTAATAGATCCGGGATGTGCGAATCTGTAATGATTTTGTACCCAGGTCTTGCTGAAGTCAAATTATTTTGCACCCGGGATGTGCTGTAGTGTAGAGTTATTTTGTACCCAGGATGTGCTGGAGGTGCTGAGCATAGTGGCGGTGATGGTCAACTGCGCGCTCATCGGCATGTCGGACTTAGCCGACCGGCTCTTTGTCGGCTGGAACATGACTCGCAGGCTCGTTTTCATCATCTTACTCGAGGTGAGGAGTCATGCGGGGTCAGGGGGTCATTCACGGTCGGGGGGTCATGTCATACTAAAAGTCAGAATGTCTTGGCGCTCATTCTGGTGCACCGAAATATATAAGATTCTTTTACTCTGCTATCACTGTACAACCAGTAATGACGAGACGTCATCATGAAATACGCCGAAGCCTTTAAAAATGAATGGAAGAAAATTGTGTCAACTGCCTGCAGAAACTAAATTTTTGCGACTGGCAAATCGGGCTCTGTCGCCATTTCCGACACTTTGACCCAGCCAGGCTTGCATTTAAATCCAAAAAATTGCTTGACAGATTTGTTAATCAAATTCAATTTTGATTAGCAGTTTCACAAAGTTAATGAGCAGTTTTTATATCGTTTTAAAACCATCCAAGGGATTACACGTAGCCTCACCGTTGAGTCATTATATTTTTTAAGCATTGCGCTCTTGATGCAAATATTATGCATGTCAGTTGCAGCAACGGTATAGCCTAATTAGAGAAGAGGGATTGTTAGCAGAAGTGCCTTAAGACAGCACGGACGGCGTGTAGTTTCATACAGTAGACCGACGTCGATTGGTTACTGATAGAGCCGCACGTGAACTGAAAGTCAAAACAATTCTAGCACTCGTCGGTTTGTTGAACCTCGATTTACACTATTTTTGATTCGCAAATATTGCGAATAAGATTTGCGATTGATTCGCAAAAGGGGTCAAATTGATTCGCAATATGCGATGCGAATCCGCTTGAAAACAGGCCTCTGGACCCGGCAACTTGATGTTACGGAGAAGCACTGGAGAGCTTTGCTTCTTGTGCAATACAGAATTGACAAAAGGACTTTGTGCCGGTGTGCGTGCGAAGGAACAACATTTGTATCATCCGGTGCTGTCACTATGCTTCGTGTTTCATTGTGCTTTTTTCTTTAGATTTTTTCTTCAGAGTTAGTTAATTGAATACGACTTGGGAAAACTGAAGTCAATTTAGCTCTTTATGTTAGGAAATGGATGATTTTTATTCGTGAACTTTCTCAGTGTATTATGGCAGCACATTTTGCGATGTTTTGGCACGCGGTATGTAACATGTTACAAATTGCGTACTCCTCTTTCTGATGGCGAAAGAATTTTGTAGGACGATGAGCATTTGACAAAGCTACAGCCACAGGTTTGGTGCCTCCTTTTTTTCTTTTTTAAACCTAACCCCCTACAGGCTGGGGAAGAAAGAATTGGCTTGCAGCTTAGAGCTCCTCGGAGGAGTCGTAAAAGGCGACTAAAGAAGGGGGAGCGGTTCTGTGCAGGCTCCCCTGCCCAGAACCAGACTGTATACAGTCTTTGTGCTACACACGATTCCTAAACTACAAAAAGAGAAAATTATTTTTTGTACTCACGGTGATGTTATCACGTATTGTCATTTTAATTTTGGCGCGCATGTGTGATATAGCACGCAGTCCTGGCTCTGAAGCTGCTCGTCGCGCACGCCATCCCCGACATCCCCCCCCACGTCGCAGAGGAGAAGGCCAGGCTCGAGTTTCTGCGACGGGAAGCTCTCAAGGTCTGGGCTTTTTCTCATTATCTTGGCCTTTTTCAAAATCACTTGATGGGGATAAGCCTAATGATTTTTATTCTTGTGGAATTTTTGTCAGTCGTTTTCAGAGGTTTTTCCGGACTGCTAATTTAGATGAATTTTTAAATTGTTTCTGTTCTTGTGTCTTCGATGTTGGATATTTTTGTATCTAATTTTTTTTTATCTGATATTTTTCTTGAATTGTTTGATTTTTTTGTCTGGTATGTCTCAATGCGAACTGCCTGTAAGCCGGGGAGCAAAGCATTGGCTTGCAGCCCAGAGCTTCCCAGGCGAGTCGTAAAAGGTAACTAAAGAGAGGGGAGCGATTCTGTGGTGGCTCTCTTGCACAGAACCGGACCGTAATAGACTTGGTCACTATACATGTTGTAACTCCAAAAACCAAACCTCGAATCCCCATCTGCAGCCCCAACGACTTCCATGGGCGTTGAAACTCACTTAAAATCTTAGTATCATTGTATCTGTGATCATAATCCATCGACAGCGGATGAAGTCAAGTCGTTTCGGCAAGCGCATGAGCATCTTCAGGCGCTGAGTGGCAAGCTGCTGGGCATGGCAGGCTGCTGGCAGGCACGGTAATCTTTTCTACCGGCGGGCACGGATAGCCTTCGAGCACGTAGCATCCAGCGTGGGTTTGGGTTATAGCATGGCACGCGCTGCACTATCTTTGCTTTTGTACAGGAATCTGTGGGCTGGTTTATCCAACACGGATTTAATGGTGGTTCAGGATTTGGTCTATGCCAAAAGGTGTGTTAAATCCTGAACCATCATTAAATCTGTGTTGGATAAACCAGCTGTGCTTTTAACACGAATGATCAGCGATTTGCTGTGTAGTATTTTTTTGTGTGGATTGTTATTTAAAGTGGTTTTAATTTCATTGGATTAACAGGGTTATCATTGGATTAACAGGGTTATCATTGGATTAACAGGGTTATCATTGGATTAACAGGGTTATCATTAGATTAACAGTGGATAAATGGTGGAATACCAGTTGGTTCACAGTGGTTAATGGCGAATTAGTAGTGAAGTTATGGTTTATTAACGGCGGATTAATAATGGATTAACATTTTTTTAACAGTTGGATTGAAGTTGGATTAACAGTGGATTAGTGGTGGATTAAAGGTGCATTAGGAGTAGATTAGCATTGAATTAAGAGTGGATTAATAGTACATTAACTGTGAGTTATCAGTGGTTTAATGGTGGATTGAGAGTGGATTAGCGATGGATTGACAGTATATTAACGGTGGATTGACCGTGGATTGCCAGCTTTATTACTAACGGCACGATTAGAATTTGCTAATACCCTGTTGCTCGGTGGAGAGTTATGTGAATCGATGCAAATTACCTCATTGGTTTTGCTGCATTATGGTGAAGAAAAATGATGAAAAAGGCTTCAAAATAGCGCCACGCCAGACAGACTCGTCGAGGCTCGCTGCGTGTCGAGGAGGAGGCTGGAGTGGATGCTTTGCTAAGCAAAGTCGCGAAGTCGCAGTCATAAAGTCGCAAAGTCGCAGTTGCAAAGTCGCAAAGTGCATTTTAACTAAAAAATCCGACTAGGGGTTAAGTAGTCAATTGCTTCGCGTCAAATAGGTCACGGATCTAGTTAGTAGTGATCTCAGATCTTTTTTAAACTCTCACTTGAACAACGGGATATAGCAGCTGTGGTGTCTAATTCGAGAATTGTTTAAATTTTCAAATGAGCAATTTTGACATATTTCATGAAGAATTCTGCAATGCTTTTAAATAGCTTTGTTATTTCTTAAGAGGTGTGCGCAGTGCTTATATTATAGTTTGAGCTGTTTTTTGCAAACTAACGACTAACAACGGTTCAGGAGGGCAGGCGTCAAGTAAGCTTTGCAGAGTGCCTGAGGCCCGATTCACAAAAGCGTCTTAGTAAAAACTTAGTCCTATGAACTTGTTTAGCATATCTTGCGACAAGATCGTCAGTGGTTTTTTTAACTTTGTAGCGTAAAGTGCAAATCGAATTACGACGTTCGATGGATGGATTTTTCTTAAAGTTTTGCTTAAGAATAAGGTTGAGGAAGATGTTGAACTTATTTGTGAATCGGGTCCCAGATCACTATTAATTAGTAGCACTGGATAGTAATGTGATTGGCATGAGCGTGAAGTTTTAGTTGCTTTAGTGAATAGTGCTTAGCGGGGCTTTTGCATTAATCGTGCAGTCTGGCAGGGCTCCCATTGGCAAAAAAAACTTAGGGGAAACTTTTGTTATGACGTGGGGGTGTTAGTAGATTGATGTGGGGGGCTGGTTAGTTTTCAAAGAGAGGTGAAAAGACAAGAATCTCCATGACGGGACGGGTAGAGATGAAGGTTTTTGCAAAAATTTACTATGTCAAAATTATGTTCTTCTTTCCTCTCAAAATTGCTATCTCAGAAATATCAAAGCTTGTAAGGTTTGAGAAACTTATGTGGGGGGGTTGAAAATGTACTGAAATTCTTGGGGGATTGAAAACGGTCAAAACCCGATTTCCCCAGGATGCATTTTTCTTTGAATGTTGGGGATCTGAACCCCCACACATCAATTTTCAACCCCCCCCCTCCCGCGTCAAACAAAAATGTGGCGTCGAAAATTGAAGTGTGGGGTTTGTGACTCCCCTGTCACAACACCCCCCCTCCCTGGTTGCGAATATGCTCGAAAAATCTGTTTGTACTAATGTTCAGTTGCGACTCTTCTCAGTGAAAGCTCTGGGGCTTGTTTCTCCGTGTTTCCTTAATTTTAAGTCTAAACTTAGTGTGGATTCTATAGACGTACCTTTACGCCCGGCTAAGCAAAGTTCTTGCTATGGAACGGAATTTAACGGCAGCCCTTCACTGCCATTGGAAAAAATTTGCAATAATATTTAGCAGTAAAAAATAAAAGATAAATTTCCACAAGAAATAAGGTTAATTTGAATTTAGGTTAAACAGAAAGTTCTTTTGCTCTAAATCTATTGACGTCATCCTAATTTAATGATGTTGTATATCAATTCAAATGGACTGAACAAGGAGTTATTTTGAATAGCAGTTAAGAGCTGCCTGAAATTGTCTCCTAAGCCAAGGTAAAGGTAAAGGTGAGAACAAAGGAACGACAATGAAATCGACACTTAGTCCTAAAAAGGATAAAAAAATAATTAAATCCAACCGCCGACCGCCGTGAAGTCATAATTTGGTTTATTGTGAGTGGCGCCGTGGCGGTGCGGAGTTTGAAATAACTATGACAAAAATTTGCTTAAGATTTTCTTAAGAACTTCTTAACACTAAAATTTGCGTAAGATATTTTGAGAAACAGGCCCCAGGTGCTTAGTGCTTAGTAGCTTTTAGCGACAAATTGAATTATCACAGTAGTATTGCGCACTATTAATAGAATAACACTTAACTAGTTGTGTTGATTCGTTGTGGCAGTGATAGTGGTTCAGATTGCGTTTGCGATTCGGGGGAAGGAGAAAATCTTTCGTCTAATTAAAATTTTTGTGAACTGGTTGGATTTGATTTACATACGACTTCTTACGTTGCGTTGCCAAATTAAGTCAATTAAATTAAATTGATTAATTAATTCATTTGCCAATCAGCATGATAACAATTGTTGTCATGTTCATTGTTTAATTAACTATTGATAATTGTAATTTTAAAATTCAGTTCAAAATTGCGACCGATTACCTCATTGTCATGTAGTATCATTGTCACTGATGCCTTCATGACCAGCGTCGCAATGGGATGCTGTCGTGTTGTGTGATCATCTGTAAAATGAAAAACTAACACCTTTGTAAAATAACGAGAAAATTCCGTTTAAAATTTGAGAGAATTTTTCTGCCCTGTCTTAACTATCTATTGAACGCTGAAATTGAGTTGCCACGTCGATATCACTGCCGTAGTGAATGCGTTGCATGCTAGAAACTTTCACGTTATGCAGCGTTGAAGAGCTTACTACTTAGAGACTCGTTGCTTTAGTGTTGATGTGGCATTGTAGTTTCTGCCTTATCTAGCAATGATTGATGATGGACATAAATTCTGACATAAATTTAGAAATTATTGCCAACATAATTTTAACGATAGATGGAGGAAACATTTTCTGAAGTCACGCTATTCTCATCATTCGTAATTGCTATGTTAGATATATAGTAGTTTCAATGCTGTATATTGAATGGTTATCGTGTGCCACATTATATCAATTAATATCAAACGAATAATAGAGTACTGCACTACACAGCGGGTCATTAAAAGTCCACGGTGTTACGATTGAATTGAAGTCGAGTCCACGTTTGACGAGTTAGATTCACATTCACATTTTCGCCGTTGTCCGTCTGTTTTGACATTGTATTATTATTCCGATTGTGAATACGAATGTGAATCTAACTTGTCGGTCGTTAGCTCAACTCTATCTCAATCGTAACACCGTGGACTTTGAATGATCCAGTGTTGCTTGTTGTGGGGCGGTAGTCTCATTACTGTCTCCTATATGGATCCTGTCATCTCTTTCAATATGCATATTTACTATGGTTAGACCGTGACATGACATTGCTAAAAGCTTTACTTAGAAATGTCTCCATATTCAACTTCAACTTCTCTACTGCACTCCACGCTAACGGATGATTTTTTGCAGGCCTGTCGAAATTAAGCACCTTTGCCGAGGGTGCGCGAAGTCAGAATCTTTTGCCGCGGCCGGGGTTCGAACCGACTCTCTGCCGCACTCGCGATTCGAAGTCCGCGACTTAGACTGCTCGGCCGCAACGCTTCACCTAAAATATGACGTGGTGTATACAGCATCCGATAATGGGCTGTAATAGGACGTGATGATAGAATTTAAAGCGCTGCTGCATTTTGGGCCAGTAGGAGATGTCGTCACTGAATATTTCAGATCTGGATTAGGAATGTTTCACTGTATTGTTTCTTGGTGCCTTCTTAGTACCGCAACGAGTGAGTTGACGTCACACGCGTCCTCGTTCTAAGCACCTACGCCTCCCAAATCGCTTGACCCGGGGCGCGGGCGTGTAACAATGCGGATGCTGACCTACAGATATGCCGCAGTATTTGGAGTGACAATATTCCTTTCCAGCAGTAGCAACAACACTGCCAAATTTTGGCGTGAAGTTAAAGGTTCATTGGAGTAGCTAAACAAGTGAGAGATATAACGTACGCATTAGTTCTATTAAATACTTAGCAATCGCAAGGCATTTATCGGTTGATTTCCATACGGTTGGCATTCTGTTAACAGTTTATTATTTGCTATTCGGATATGATAATACTCACCAATCATACTAGAATACTGCTGCATTATATTTATATTAGAACATTTTGCTTCATAATAATTGACAACTTTACTTTTTTTTTGCCTCTTCTGATGCAAATAAGAGTTTGATTTATTTTCTATTTAAATTTACCTTTCACTTTGACATAGCAACTTACTTTTACTTTTTGCGCTTTTGACAGAAACTTTCGATCGGCGCAAACTTTCCCAAGCCGCCCTCTTCCTCCTCCTCCTCCGAGCCCCCCAAGCCCCCCCGTCCCCCGGCCTCCCCTGGCCTCGCCTCCGTCAACTCCCTGCAGCCCCCCGGCGCTCCCCCGGTTAGCGCCCTCTATCCTGCCGACGCCGACCCGTCGGCTTTGGTCGCCGAACTATCGGCCGCGATGGCCGCCGCAGCGGTGGTGGATAATTCGGCAGGAACGGCGAGTTCGACGCTGGTCCAGCGAAGGCGGCCTTCTGTGCCGAAATCTCTTTGTCGCGAATAATTGGGTTTGGGTTTGGTTTAGTTTGTTGAATGTTAGGGTTAGGTTTAGCGTTGAGCTTGTGGTGTTGGGGTAGAGGCTTATTTGGAATTTGTTTTGCTTGGTAGCTGCTGGTTGGGTTTGAGATTTAGGTTAGGTTGGGATTATGGTGCTGGGTTAGAGACTTTTTTGAAGCTTGCTTGTGCTATGCTTTTGCCAGGCTAGTCTGCCGAAATCTTTTTGTAGCGACTGATGGGGGTTAGGGGTAAGTTTGGGGTGAATTTCGTTAGTCCATTTATGCTCGTGACTAACTAGCTGGCGATGCATCTTGTGGTGTTGGGTTGGAGGCTTTTGTGACGCTTGTTTGTATCATGCTTTTTTGAGGCTTCTCTTCTGAAATATTCTTGCAGCGACTGATGGAGTTAGGGTTAGATTTGGGGATTTGGCTCATGGTCAACGTTCCCTCTAAGCCAAAATGTATGTGAGCGGGCCAAAAAAAGTTGTATGTGCACTTTTTATGCACTTTCTGGATTTTTTTTCCGTGTAGGAGTTAGATGGTGAAGTATGAATGCGCGAGGGAATATGTTGTCTTGGTATGTATATTAAATATGTATACGTATACTGTATATGGGAAACAGGAGTATTGTGAAAAAATTTCAGTTGTTAATGCGTAGTTACATCGCTTTGCATGTCTCATTTGCAGTCAGCATATAACTCTGCACTGGATAAGTATTTTTTACAAATACTTTTCCAGTTTTCCCTTTCCCCTCGTTTGGCTTTGTAACAGTTTATGATGGTTCCCCATCATTATCATCATCTACGTTTTACGTCCACTTTTCCATGTCAACACAGGTTGGACGTTTCCCACAATGAGACTCCCCCACAACTCTCGATTCTTTGCCATTTCTCTATTTGTGCCTCGCTCCTTCATATCGCTCTCTACCGCCTCCTTCTATGTTTTCTTTCGCCTCCCTTATCCAACACTCCCTTCCACCTTAATATATTGACATGCGAATACCCAGTCTTCCTCATTGATGCGTTCCACATGTCCAAACCACCTCAGTCTCCCTTTCTTCACCATATCCGTTATACATACGACACCTAACCATTTTCTTAGATCTTCGCTTTGACACTTGTCCTTCAATGCTCCACACATCCATGTCACCATCATTTTCTCTGCCCTCTCTAATCTCTGAAGATCCTCCACCTTCGCTGGCCATGTCTCACTTCCATATACCAAAGTACTTTGCACATACGTTTTGTAGAATTTCCCTTTCAATGTCTCATATAAGAGCGCAGTAGCCAGTGCACGCAAGCTATTGCCAAATTGAACTGTTACGCAGCTACAATTATACGGCGGTATCTCCGTTTCTGAACTCCGGCGACTTCGAATTCAAGAGATTGATTTTTTATAACTCAAAAATTGCCTTCACATGAGCCAACATTGCAATCTTTTAATTTTGTATCGCCATTTAATTTTAATTTTATTGGCATGACGACCACAATATTTTATATTAATGGAATTATGAATTCTATTATTATAATTATTCAGTGACAATAGCCTCTTACCCGCCAATGCGTTCAACATCTAGAATATAAAAATAACAAAGTAATAAACTAGTATGCTGATGAACGACATAACCAATGTTAAATTATATGGTCTTTCTCGCGTGTATAGCAGATAGTTATCTGTATCATGATTGTTATCAGAAATAGGCTTTCACAATGTGCACTGCGTTTAATCATGAGATATGAGATACGTGTAGCACATGTATGTATGTATGTATGTATGTATGTATATTGCACTTTTAACGCACCAAGAATATGTCATGCAAACGGAGATGGAATAACATCGTTTGCTTGAATCGTAGGTGCGGAAGACATACTTCTGAAGTCTAGATGCACATTATAATTAATGCTGGCAAAAGCAAAACGTGTGAGCTTTCGTTGCGCTGATTTAAATCACAGATATGATCCATCAAACCAATGCTACAAAGCGATGTATGCTGTAAGCGCTACAAGTGTACAGCGAAAAACTTCAGAACTTAGTACCAAGGTAGTTCACTATAGAATCATCAAAGTATTAATTGATAGCTATCGTCTAAATATCGATAAACTAGCAGAAGCAATACCTGCACTGAATAATATTTTTGCTCTACTATACCCATATCTAGTCACATGCCTTTGCATCGGTCGTAAAGCAGTATTGCACAACTCTTGATACAATTAATACACACAGTGATAAGTGTTACACTTTATGAAACTGATTCTAATTGACAAAAAAATTGTACATGCAGGAATCTTTTAGCAAATGATGTTTGCATTTATACAATATGGATAAATGCCGTTTTATCAGAAGAGCTAAAGACACAGTATCTGTAGCTGATAGCTATTGTGCCATGGCGAATTATTACCCTTATTGGCTTCAACAAGGATATCTGATGCAAATACTCAAAAGTACATTTGGATATTAGAATCCTGCTAATACGTAATTAGATTTAGTTGCTGATTTGGGATTTAGTATGCTTTAGCTTTTTCCACTTCTTCATTCTTGACTGACCTGATCGTTCATGGCTTGAAGGCTCAGCGTGTGTGCTTTGATTTGCTGCTGCGCTTCATTCAGATGTCTCTCTAACTCGCTGTAAGTCAGCGAAATGTTGCTGGGGTCGATATCTGCAAATATCACATGCAACTTCTTAACTGCCCGGTTTGATAGTTGCTTTTAACCGACACGCTGTTCGCCTGAATTCCTATGACTTGTGATATTCGAATTTAGTATTTTTTGGATCTGTCTATTGTCTACTCAACTACTCAAAAAAAAAAGTTCAACTGATGCTCCGTGCATCCAAATTCCTATAATTTGTTATTAAAAAGCGACAGTTTTTGGATTGACTACAATTAAGTATTAAAAAAATAAGTTTGATTTATGAATTTTTTTAAGCATAAAGAAAAATGGTGACTTTCATCGCCCAAGACAAATTCTATATAAATTTGTTACCTGCAATATATATACAGTATATCCTTTATTCATCCATGAGACTGTAGAGTCAACAACAACAAAAAATGCACTTGGAATAATACTTACGCGAAATGATATACTAGATCAATATTTAGTCATTTAGTTTTAGTCTACTAGATCAATATTTAGCCAGATATTTAGTAGTTTAATGCCAGCAGTTATTCATAAAGTTTGAATCTTCTATATTTGAAAGTTCAAGCTCACCATTGAATGTTATCCATCCAATCAGTGCTGTTCTATCACCTGTAATGTCCACTATGTTTCCTGGTTCAAACTTGACGCTATATGCACACTTACTGCCCTTGCTGAACTCGGTCTGAGATATTTTCAGTTGTTTTATTCTCGCCAGTAGATCCTTGGCGCTTTGTGATATGGCGCAATCAGATCCTTTGTCCATCAACTCCTTCACGTATGACTTGCAAGTTGTCACCATCAGCAGTTGTCCTTGTACTTCGTCTTCTTTCACTTGCATCTCTTTGAGCTTTGGTTTTTTGAATTTATCGAGCTGATCAAATAGCACTCTGCACTCTTTGTCGACGATTTGTTTTATATCATCACTCTTTTTAGCTATTTTTCTTTCACATGCTGTTATTTGCTCCATTAGATTTGTTCTGTTCTCCGAGAGTAGAGATATTTCTCTTTCGTTTTCCTCTTCACAGTCTTTTAATTCTTTAAAACCTTCTTTCAACTGCTGTAAAAAGTTATTTGAAGATATTTTCATATCTACCAATTGATGAGTCTTGTGTTCTAGTGTTGCACACTTAAGGCATATTGCAAGATTGCAGTCGTTGCAAAAAAGTTCGAGTTGTTCCTTTTGGTGAGTCTCGCAGTACATTGGTCGAGCTTGCATAAGTACCTGGGAGCGATGTTTTTCTTCCAGTGACACAACATTATGAAACTGTGAAGATCTTGCCTTTGCGTGTATTTTTGAACAAGGATCGCACGCATTCTGAGCGCACTCCACGCAGAACTTTGTTGCATTGATGTCTGAACATAACTCACATTTATACTCGCTGCTGGTTGGCTTTGAACTATCCAGCAACTCTTCTAGAAATAAATTATTCGGGAGGTTTCTAAATCCCCTGATTGGTTTTTTGAACATCTGACGACATAGCGGACATGACATCTCGTCTCCAGGCAGTTCTTCTCGTCCATAGTCCTCCAGACACTTTAAGCAGAACGTGTGGATGCACGGCAGACGCTTTGGCTTCTTTAAAGGCTCCAAGCATATCGAGCACTCTGTCATGTCTCTGGCATTGCCTTTAGTGTCTTTGGTGGCCATTGTTGAGTTTATCTGAACAGAACCTCAGGCAGACAGCTTTACTGTCTGCCCCTAACTGCATGAAATTTCACTAGTGACATTGTTCAAACTGACTTAGGACATTAGTTGTCACATGCATACATGTTTCAGTTTTAGTCAGATCGTCCTATACAACAGTAATAGCTACAGCTTATACATTGTGATATCGCTTGTCTCGTGGTGGGTTTATATATAGCCTCGCTGTATATGTAGCCTCTTGAACTCACACGTCTTTTAAAAGCCGTTTGAAATACCAATAATCGATATGGTTTGCGTGCCACACGTCTTGGCACTTTTAATGTCAGAGATTTGATTGCGATCTACAACCTGTTTACTTAAGATTTTTTATATGTTTTTTTATTCAGGTGTGCAGTAAATTAGAAGAAGCAATAGCGAAACTTATGTGCATATAGATATGCACAATTGCGCATGAATTATTAAGAAAAATTCAATATTAAGAGGGAGCCGATTTAATGAGGTACAAAGTGTTATTTTCAAAACCGTTTTGTACTTTGATTTACATGTATTGTGGAAGGAAGTTGCCAAAGTGATTCGTCAAAATGCTAAACATATGGAAATAGTTAATTACGATTAATTAATTAAATTAATAAAATTCTTATTGGGAAGTGATTTGGATTCATTCATATTTATTATTCGGTTGGTGCAAGATACAATTATTGATCATCAGCAACATTGTCTGTCCAACGGAATTACTGTGTTGGCGGATGATATTGGGGTTACCTTTCTATTGCAAGAATTAACTTTAGTGAACTTGCAGTGTTTCTAGAGAGGTGTGAATAACCCCTGGGCCCTGATCCGAAGCGTGAATGTGTCCACTAGCTTGGCTGATTGTGAAGCCTCTTGATCTTTGAGTTGAGTCTCATGACTGACAGCAACTCTTGACTTCAACATAAAGTCAAGAGTTGTTTTTCAGTCAATGTTAACAGTCAGTTTCTACCAGCACATCGCTGGTAGAAAATGGTCAGATATTGGTCATAGCTGTCTATAGTGTGACCAGATATGAAAGTTTTTGAACTACAAAATGTTCCATTTGATTACGACATACATTGGCAAATATGATATTGACTTGTGCATAAGATATCCCCTGCAGGCCGGGGCACAAAAAATTGGCTTGCAGCCTAGAACTCCTCGGGCAAGTCATAAAAGGCGACTAAAGAAGGGGGAGCGGTTCTGTGCCGGCTCTCTTGCACAGCAGCGGACTGTACATAGTCGTTGTGCTACAAACTACAAAAACTACTATTAAACTACAAAATCGTAAGTAGTCAGCAATATTGGACTCCTTGGTTGGCGTTTGCAACTAATCCATATCTTATGGTACCTTAGTAATGGTACCATATCAATACAACCGCTTCGTACACCACCTCTTCATAATTTCAAATGAAGTAGCACTTGCCAAATTGATGAGTGTATCTGAAAACTGTCTGTAATCCATGGGGTGGAAGTCTTGAATATCGTTGAAAAATTCAGAAAATAGGAACAGCTTTCCACTACGAGCCCGAGGCAATGTCTTCACTTTCTGCTATAGGAGAGAACGACGAGTGCCATAAATAGAATTTTTTTTAAAGATACCATATTCGTATTTGAACATTCAAAGGTAAGCTTATGTAGTAAGCTCCAGAGCTGGTGGACTTTAAAGATGTAATTTGAAGTATCAGGCCTCTCCGTCTTCAGTCAACAACTTTCCTCCATGGTCTGGCTTATACTTTAGGTTAAGAATCTCAAGAACGCTATCTTTGCAAAGGTGGCACAATTGCGCCGCATTGAGAACCCATTAGACGCACGACGTCCCCGATGACGCCATTGGACACCGAATCGGACTCGTAATTATTATCTTATCTGGAGTTAAAAAACGTTTTGATTGACAGTTTAATATGACTTGATGAGAAACAATGTCAAGATACCAGCAACAATGCACATGAACTATCTTTCCTGCCAACATACATGCCAGCAATGAACTATCTTTCCGACGCGCTATCAGTAACGCTTTTCAGGGTGACGTGACGGTGCAATAGGTCTGGCTATTACGAATATAGCGTATGCATTAGTACATCTATATAAATAAAGAGAAGATTCTGTGTGTCTTTCTGTCTGTCTGTTTGACCGGGATGCATTTTCACAGTTTTGTAGCTTTTCACTCGAAACCTTCGCTACTGTGTCGGTGTGGGCATGGGACACCCAGTGGAGGGGTTCCATTTCCATTTTTCTTTGGAGGGGCCCCCCACGGGGGCCAGAGGCCCCCCGGCCATATAAAAAAACGAAAAAATCTGCCCACATCCCCTCCACGATGTTGGTGATATCTAAAAAGAGTTTGCAGAGGGAGCCCAAAGGGGCCCCTTTGGGAAAGGGGGGTCCCCTTCAGCAAAGCTGTTAAACACACAAGTTATCGCTAGCTGATAATCATTGTCCGGATAATTTATTATTACAGGATTGCGACAGGAAGGGCATCCGGCCATAAAAACTCAGCTCCAATATAAACGTCTAACCTGTGTTAACATGAACACGGCGTTACAGGCGTCTGTAGCGCATAAGAATGGACGTCAAAATCAGTAATGATGATTATTATTATTATCTGTACCCACCATTGCGAGTTAACCGCGAGTTGGCTCAATCGGCGAGTTGAGTGACGTCACGCTAGGCCTAGGAGATTGACAACGGTCACTCTCAACTCGCCGATTGACCAACTCAAAGTTAACTCGCAGTGATGCGTACGGATATTAGACTCTAGTGGTGGATGCAGATATAAGCGTGGTTAGCATTGTAATTAAATTGTTTATTAGTAGCGTAGTTAAGTCTATAATTGTCTGACAGTAACTGATTATAAATAGTACTATTTATGAATATTTTGCGTAATGGCTGATGATGTAAATTTAGAATTTTTATTGTTGCGATTGTATTATCTGCTTCTTTAGATGCGAATAAATGATTAGTAAAATACCCAATGGTTAAATGGGAAATTTACGTAGACTACTGCAACCCTCTTGCTCCATTGCCAGGAAGTCAAGCTTTAAGGAGCAGAAGGAGTTGGAACACAAGCGCAGCGCCTCCGAGTCGCTCCGTCTCAAGGGCTCCGCCTCCTGCCACGATCTCTCTACCTTCCACCCCTCACCCTCCCTCAAACTGGCCCCCCCCGGGGGGGCGCTCGACTCTCCCCACAGCAGCAACGAGAGTTTGTCGGAGGCGGGGGGGAAGGGGGCGGTGACGATGGGGGGGTCAG
>JAQIWG010000058.1:0-52254 GCA_034695025.1 Chamaedrilus cognettii | reverse complement strand
AAAAAAGGCACTCATGGCTATTTGCTAACACTTCATTTCTACTTAGCGAAGGCTACAGCTAAAACGTCTGTGAGAAGGGGAGGGGAGGAGTGGGGGTCAAGGGGGTTAACTTAAACTTCATAACAACCTAGGGTTCCATATCTGTGCAACTTTTCCACACCCACTCACGGGGGTCAAGGGTCAGACCATTAGTCACCCACTCACGGGGGTCAAGGGTCATTAACACCATTTTCACTGTTAGTCTATTTAAAAGTACCGTTTTCACTGTTAGTCTATTTAAAACCCGATCAGAAACCCCATCATTACACTACTACCCTCCTGAAGCTCTTTGCGGATAACTATTGCAACTTGTTTTCAATGATGATCAAATTTCAGTCACATAAATAGTCATCAGCTCTATTATCAAATTTTTTTGCTAAGTTTTATGAAATTAGATACAAAGTTATGAGCTTCTGAAATTTACTACTCTGCCAAATGTGTGCACAACTTACAACGTAATTGTGCCGAAATTCTGATGCTTGTCCTGCACAGATTTAGACTGGTAGCAACTCCGATTATAACTGCATACATCAAACTTGAATTATGATTGTTGAATTAGTCTATACAGCTTACTTCAAAAACTTTTTTAACATAGAAAAATGTCACTATATACCATGCAAAAGTAGAAAATGTGTAAATAAAGCAACCATCAATTTAAAACAAAGATACGGACAAGTCAATTTCACTGGCATATAACTTTGAAAGTATTTGACAGAATTACAACACTAAATTTGACAAAAAACGTTAACAATTATTAAAGGTCGTTTAAATGTGCAAAATTTGATCATCATGGGATTAAAAAAGCGCTTTTGGTATCCCTGGTAAAAAACCAAAATGCTGTAACAAGCAGATTGCAGAATATCAGAGAAGTTTATTTCAAATGTCCACAACTTTAAAACTATGCAACGAAATTAGACGAAACTATGCATACATTTTGGATTGGAAATAGATATCTATTTGTCCACGCAAATTTGTTGTCATCGTTCCGTGTAAATTGTAGAAGTTATACACGGAAAAGCTCAGAGGACCGTTTTTGGGCCACCCTGTATATCATTGCAATGTTTAGCCAAACAGCATCTTGATTTGTTATAAATTTAATCCTCTTTCAAGTGCCGAAAGAACTTGGAAACGATGACTTTTGACAAGATTACAGTCATGCGTTTGATATCTGGTTTTTTGTATCGCGGTGTAATTCCTATTCAGTTCATGACAAATTATTTCAGTTATTGTTTAGTTATCATTCAAAAGATAATTTAATAATCTAAGTTCTTGTGCACTGCACGCGATTAACCTATACATGTATATGCCTAACTCTAATAGTTGTACATATAGTTCTTATTATCGCACTTGTAGAAAAATATCACTGAATGAGGAAGGCATCAGCAGCATCAGCAGCCGTCTGATTCTCTCGCGACTGGCGCGGCGTCCAAATATTATTGTTGGTCTTGGTGGTTGGTCTACAATATGCTATCGACGGGCACTGATGCCTGGCAACAAATTCTGCCGAGGACCCGTTATATGTATTAGCCTAGGCCTATATCAACGGGTAGGCCTAGACGAAGAGTGACATGTTTCTAATCGGTGATCTAAGTATAAAGTAATAATTGTGTATGACTGTGTAGTGTGTATGTAAAAACAAACGAGAGGGAGATTGCTCTTATAGACAAAATTGACGTATAGCCTACTAAAGGGCAATTTGAGAAAATGAACCTGCATGGCAGAAAAACTGGACTGTATAGTCTTAGTGCTATATATGATCCCTAAACTAAAAAAACAAGCACAAATGTTAAGCTGTAATGCATGCATGGTGGCGGGGGGGAGGGATAGAGGGTGGGGAGTGAGGGAGCGTAAAATGCAGACACGTAGTCAGTGCTAGTATTATTCAAAACTAACAAGGGGGCCCAATTAGAAGTAACTATATAGGGGCCTAGGGAGACTCGACACATAAGTCGTGATCGGTGGGAGAGATGTTGACGGAGACATTTTCACTAGCTCATGGACAAAACTTCTTTTTGCTAAGTAAACAAAAGTTTGAGATTTAATATCAACAGCCTGCTGTGAAGCTGTATCTTAGTAGGCCATCATGTGCATGTACATGTAGGCTAGCTAGTAGTAGCGTGCATAATGTGAGTAGGCCTACAAAAGGGAATGTAATCCAAGCAGCTGCATTTATAAGCCTAGCATCTGCTCTATACTATTCGTAAGTCAATTTCATTAAAAGTGCAGTTGCATTAGTGCAGAGCATCAGCTGCGTGTTAAGGCAAAGCTCTTCGCGTTTATCTTTGTTGTCAGAGAAGCATTGCTAACGCTCGATCACAATAGCTCCAGTGCATGTAGGCCTACGTGCGCTCCACGGTTATGTTGAGCGCGTGTGATACAGGAGCGCGAGAGGCGGGATACCTTCTCCCCAGTTGAAAAGTTTTCTACGTTTAAATTTCAGGGTGGAATGACGCATTCTACCTCCGAAGTGTAAAATACCTTCTTAATTTTGAGGTAAATGCTGATCAAGATATGCTAAACTTCACCAGTACACTTTCTTCTCCGGTCATTATTGCTTCTGGCTTGTGTAGTCTACATCTGTACCTGCGACCTCACAGCTACACCCCACCCCTCGGCCCCCCTAGTCTTGGTGTGTGGATGCAACCTCACAACTACACCCCATCCCTCCGCCCCCTCGTCGTGAGTTCTTTCACAAACTTCGTTTGTTGCTAGCCAGCCAAAACTTCAACAACTCTACCTTCAACTTGGCGCACAATGCAGGTAACTTGCCCCACCCCCCCTTACACAATTCCCTATAGCGCGACTACTGCGTATACAGCATAGCCACCGCCCGCGTGGGACACAGACACGCCGGCGGCGCACAGAGGACCACACCCGCCACACACACACACGCTCTCGATGATAATTAACGAATGGACGTTAGGCCCATCACTATTGATTTCTGATCTGGACGCATTGACATAAATCTGACGCGGAACACAAATCCTACACAACTGTTATTGTTACAGCACGTACAATCAAAGTGCGTAGATACAGTGTAATGTAGGCATTGTAAGGCGAACTGTCTTCGAGGAGAAACACCGACTTATACCTCAAGAAAGCTCTGCCGATGCGAACCTACATACATATTGGTCCAGTTTTCAGTACAGCACATAGGAAAATATGATAGGCCGCCGCCTAATTCATTTAAATCGGGCGAAATAAGATTTTAGCAAGGGTTTTGAGCAATTTACAATGAATTGGGTGAAAATCACTTTATGCTAATTAGGCTACATTTAGTAAGATCTGCTGAAAAAAACGAGAAAGAAACTATTGACCACAAAAATGGGTCGACTTCGGAGAACGTTGAGTGTGTCGAGACAATCAGCAGACAGAGCAGAGCATTTAATCAGAAACGAAGTAATTAAGCAACGATTTGGGCAAGAAATATCACTGGTGCAAAAAATACAAGACATCTCAGGTGGTTTGGACCAATGACGTATTATGTAGAATAGACCCAGCATGAGTCCCCGAATAGGAAGCTAGGATCACAAAATAGACATGATGTCATGATAAGCAAAACATTGGTTCCAATCACGCTCAGATAAAGTTAACGAGTGGCGAGTATGTGTGCGAGTGGCGAGTATGTCTGCCATTGGCGATTGGCGAGTATATCTGCGAGTGGTGAGTATGTCTGCGAGTGGCGAGTAGCAAGTGTCTGCGATTGCTGAGTGGCGAGTATGTCTGCAAGTGGCGAGTAGATCATGTCTGCGAGTGGTGAGTGTCAAAATTTACAAAAAAACCATAACACTCTAATTGTCACGTGACGAAAAGTCTCCGTCAACATCCCTCTCCGCCGCCCCGCCCGTGATTTCTGTGTGTGGCGAAAAAATTCCCACTCCCCCTGCTCGTCGTCGTCGTCGACCCCATCCAGGCCCTTGGTTGTAGGACCCGGGTCCCAGTATCCCAAGACCAGTTATTGGCCGGCCAGCCTCTGCTCCATGTGGCGAGCAGAGCTGCTGCCCCTGCAGGGTGGGTCCACAAATCCATGGGCATTAGTGAGGTTACTATTTTGTTGCATTCAAATAGGTGTTTTGTGTTATGTTCTTTGATTTTGCAAATGGGGCAGTGACGAGTTGGGTATTGTATGGGATCTATGTCATGTTTGTAGGTGTAGAGTAGGGGAGCTTTTCCGGTCCGGACCTGTGCTAATGTTTGTCTTATTTTACGATTTAGAGTTTCTTCAGTGGGATTAATGTCTGGGGCTTGTTGATTTAGTGTCCTATTCGGTCGCTTTTCCGAGAGGTATTTAAGTACCGCGGTGGTGGGAATGGTTTTGATGTTTTCATATATGTTTTCTTTTGTGACAGAATTTGGATCCGTGACAATGTGGTGGATTTGATATTGCTGTTTTGGAAGATTGATCGTCTAATATTGCGTTTAGGTTTGTCTTGCTGTGTCATATCGTAGAGTGGATGGGATGAGTGCTGTGATTTCTGGCGATTTCTCTCACCCCTCTCCCCCAATTGCCAGTTCCTCTAGGGCCCTCCCCCCGTGCCCCCCTTGTTACTTCTCCTGGGGTCCCCTTTGCTACTTTGGGGTAATTTGAGCAGAGTTCCTAAGGTTCGGACGAAGGATAGGGCTAGCTATGGGCTCAAGCCTTCTCGGAGATATGTTCTCTTTGCTTAAGCTCGTTACTTCATATGAAACTTATGAATGTGCTTGTATTTTGTTCAGAAGTTATAAATGTAAAAAGCGAACGAGAAAAAGGAATTTCCGTCAAAAGTCGGAAGCAAGAGGGATGATTAGAGTTGTTACACAGAACGTATTTAAACTAGTAACCTTCTTAGCCTATCTGGGATCAGATTCGACCATCTGTTAGTTTATTTAATCTGCAGTCAATCTGTTAACGGATTAGGTTTTTAAAGATTATACATATTTTGTGTGTCCTCTGCCCCGGTCGTTAATTTTGTTCCCAAGAAAGAACTTGTTGCACTACTGATTACACACATTTTGATTGCCAACATTTTCTTCTAGGTTGCCCCTAATTAAAAAAATCCTTCCCCAACTTTACCGGCAGTAAAAAAGCCCACCCCTATAAAAAATAGTTCACGTGAGCACTGCACAAAAGTGTCTGCGGGAGCAAATAAATCGACAACTCTATAATCCTTGATAGCTCATGAGCCTTGTGCAATAATGAACACATTAAATTTGATGTCACTTTTACCTTTATCAAACACTGCCAGCGCACGAGTCAATTATTTTCTGCCTCGGTCAATCAGACATTTTTTCACTATCCATATCATATTTTGGCATAAAAGATTGGCCATTGAATAACGACAAGAGGTAGGCTATCCATTTGCAATATTGATCATAGTACACACATCCAGCAAAAGCGAGTCAGACGCATGTAGTGGTCAGATGGCCATAACACAGTTCATTGAATTAGTATACAACTAAACATTCTCATAAGCATAGTCAATCAACCATTATACCACATCATGACCATCGTACAGAAATTAAACCTTAACAGCTTATATCGTCTATGATAAAACTAATTTATGATGAACTCAGAAGTAACATTGATTTTAATTTACGTTACAACTTGATGCTTGCTTACGGCGAAATGAGGTCCCCGATGATGTCCCTCGATGATGAAACCGGCTCTAAACTCATTAGTATTTATATTATTCTTATCACAAAGTCATCAGCTTTTAAAATAACTTTGACAGAAAATGTAAATATTGCGCAAAAATTACTCGTTAGTGTAATCTGTGTAAAGAAACATCCAAATATTCATATCTGACTGCCCCCTGCAGGCCAGGGAACAAAGAATTGGCTTGCAGCCCAGGGCTCCCCGGGCGAGTCGTAAATGGTGACTAAAAAGAAGAGGGAGCGGTTCTGTGCTGGCTCTCTTGCACAGAACCGGACTGTATGTGTCAGACTGTACATGTCTCTTGTGTGCTTCACGCTGTCACTAAACTATAAAAAACGAACAAAACATCATATCTGACCGCTCCATTTAGTAGAACAGTATAATAGCAAGCATCAAGCTCAGCGATCCTATTGACAACTAAACACTGTTCATGTTCTCCAACAGCCATCATCCATTTACTCCAGCTCTGCTTCAAACTCATAAGCAATGAGCACAAATTGTTAATAATGTTAACAATACAAAAAATAATGTATGGTGTGTGTAGAGCGTAGAACGTAGAGCGTAGGAAGAGCGTGGAGTAGAGCGTGCCAGAGTTGCACCGTCAATTAATTCCTCCTGGCATTTATGATTATTTAGCGGGCTAGTTACGTCTATGTCTGCTTCTGCGTGGGCTAGTCCGTAAGTCTGTGTCTGCTGCCATGCTAGTCTGTCTCAGTGGTGGCTAGTCTGCTAGTCTGTGTCGTTTGCAAGCTAGTCCCACCTGTGTTTGCTAGACTTGCCATGATGTCGTTCCTCATCAGACCCCCTTCGCTGCCTCCCCTCCCCCCCCTCGCTAGTCCACGCATCCTTTCTTTGCCCCTCTGCTCTTCTCTCTCTCTTTACCTCCTCTCTCCAGCCTCCAGCTTGTCTCGCTGCCTCTCCCTCTCTCTGTCCCTCTCTCTGTCCATTTCTCTGTCCTGTTCTCTATCCCTCTCCTTGTTCTGTTCTCTATCCTTCTTCTTGTCCTGCTCTCTGTTCATCCCCCTGTCCTTCTGCCTGTCTTGTCGCATCTCTCTCAGTGCTCTCTTCTCCTTGTCTTGTCTCTCCTTCTTCCTCTCACTCACTTCCTCTTCATCACGCTCTTTGTCCTTCTTCGTGTTCTGCTTCTTGTCCTCCTTTTTGTTCTGTTTCTTGTCTTCTTTCTTGTCCTCCTCAATCCTCCTACTCTCCTGGTCCTTCTTACTCTTTTTCGACACTACTTTTTCCTTAGATTCCTTCTTCCGATCAGTCTCTTTGCAATGTTTCTTGTCCTTGCGCTCCCTCCTGGTCGCCGTGTCCTTGTCGCTGGCATGTCGCTTGTGTGTGTCAGCCGTCATGCTTGTCAGTGTCCCTGAAGCGGGTGCGTCGCTCCCATAGGCAAGGGCGAGCAGCTTCAGCTGGGCATGGGAGGGCTGCGAGGGGGGCGCAGGGGCGGTCAGGCCCTTCAGCGGGCGGTGGGCAGGTGGCGAGCCTGAAACAGCACAGGCTGTCAGGGGCGGGCGTTACACAAAGAGAATGTCCGCAAATTTACATTTTGATTTCAATATAGCCTGGCATGAGCAACAAAACAATTGGAATGCAAAAGGTGTCAGGCAAGACATGAAATATCTCTGCAATCTTGACTGATGCAGGAGTCAAACATGACAAATATGCCATGTTTGACCACACACACACAGACAAAAAAGCGTGTTTTGTGGCCACATTCCTCTCTTACGCAGGGGTAGGCCATTGCAGCCATAGATACCCACCCTTCACTTTATCCTATCCGTCACATCCTCATGTCTTAATCCTATAGCTATCATATCCCTCTTAGTCGCTGTTTAACCTCATGCCATGTTTGACCTCAATGCTATGTTTAACCTCCACGCCATGTCTGACCCCCATGCCATGTTTGACCACCATGCCATGTTTGACCGCTGCCCCTGAGACAAGACCTTGCTAACAGTGGAGTCAGACCTTGATTGCACTGCTTGCAGTGTGCTGGCTAGTGCCTACTCATCATAACAAATGAGTTGCGTTCACGTGTGTCCTTGTTATAACCTTCTACATCTGACACACTTGGGTAGCAGATGTGTAAACATGAGGAATACTACAACTACTACTGCCAGTGACTGCTACTAAAAAGCGCACTAGTCTAGTCAGCCCCAGACTCAACAGACTCAGCCCAGCGGCAGCACCAGCCCAGTCTAGCAGCCGCTAAATGAATAAAATCTCTTTCACAACTCATGGACAATCAAATCGATGCTATACAAGAGCGTCGTATTCAATCGAAAGCAAGCTCCTAATTAGCAACAAAGCTCAATTTTCCTAAAAACAAATCCACACAAACTAGGAAAGTTTACATATTAGTCAGCTAGAACTGACGCAGTGAGCCTTGTTACCTGAGTCGGAGTCATCTGACTCCGAGTCGTCAGAGTCATCGTCGGAGTCGTCATCAGAGTCATCACAGTCAGATGAGTCATCAGAGGAGGAGACTTCCTCAACCTTGACCTCGGTGACCTCTAGACGGGGGGGTGCGGCACGCAGGTGTTCACGCAGTTCATCTCTACGCACACAGCAGAAGTATATTTAACTTAAGCTACGATGATAATATAAATATACTGTTCACTAAACACAACATTAGCTAAAATGAAAACAACAGCTTAGCGTGGTCCAGTGGTTAACGCTCTTGACTCAATGACTCGGGTTCAATTTTCCGAGTGGTCAACGAACCAACATTACTTAGAAACAAGGGAGGTAAGCCCACCCGCTTCCAATTTGCCTATAGTGACTGCGAATCAGGTTTTGTATCAATCTGTGCTAAGTTTCAGGTGAACGAAAGTCCAATACTTAAATATATTAACAATATTTAATATATGAAACAAGCAACAAATTAAGATTCTAAGAAATCAGGCTAACAATTACAAAGACAAATACAAGCAAGCAATTATAGGTTGTACAGTTTACAATGTTCACACACCCTCCTACTCTAGCCACCCACCTCGTTACAGCTACCAGTACTGTAAGTCACACCCTGAGACCAGGCGCTGCACTCGCCGGGAAGCCTCTGCCGACTTCTTCCCCCCAGCATATTCCATGATATCAGTTAACTATGCCGTTCGTAAGAACTACATCAACACGAATACCGAATACAGGAAAAGAGCACTAAGCTACGTTACATGTTACTTGTAATTCCTAGTAGCTCAACACAGACGTCCACCTTCAACAGTCCCAGAAGAGTAAAACTTTGTAATCAGATAGTATCTGATTACAAAGGTACTGATTACTGACTTCAGGGCCTATCCCCAAGGGTCGAGAGTCGGGATTAAATTGAAGTAATATCATTTACAGTCAGTCCTGAGGATGGACCCTAAAGGGTGCTGGGTACCAGTTGCATAATCATGTCATTTCTACTCTCGTTCTTGGTCTTATATACCGTATAATGTACCTCATAATTCATACATCTTCACATCCAATAATTTTGATTTGTTCCTACAGCTGCATGTTTCAACCATCTAGGTCTGTTTTGTCTCATCATCCCTCAGTGCCCTTATCCACTGCGCCTATTCTCACACACACCTAAAGGAAAGAAATATAAGAAGATGTAGAAGCAACTGAGGGAGGACTGACGTGAGGCCGCCTAGCCCAACGGAGGTGAAGAAGTTGATGGCAAAGCGCGTGCTCTTGGGCTTGTCACGTGGAAACAGACCCTCAAAGAACGCCTGTAGGGTCCTGGACATACACACACACACATATGAAACCACACATAGACACACACACACACACAACCACACTAAACATAGCGTATGCTCTTGGGCTTGTCACGTAGAAACAGACACTCAAAGAACGCCTGTGCGGTCCTGAACACACACACACACATACAAACCCTCACACATAGACACACACACACTACCACACTAAACATAGCACGTGTTCTTAGGCTTGTCACGTGGAAGCAGTCTCTTAAATAACGTCTGCAGGGTCCGGAACACACAGACACACACACAGTGGGGGGGTCGATGTAACTCGCAGGTTCCTGAGTCACTGTAGGGGTCAGGGTAACTTGCATGTCCTTGAGTCAGTGGGGGGGGGGGTCAGGGTGATTCACGAATCTGGAGTCAGTGAGGAGGCGGTTGACCCACAGGCCCTGAATGAGTAGAGGATCAGCTGGATTTTTGGGAATATAAGGACCGTGTGTAGTGACAAAGTCTATTACAATCCACTGCCTCGGAGCCAAGCAAAGAATCACTCCCCCTTCCTTAGTAGCCTTTTACAACTCCTCCCGGGAGATCAGGGTTGAAAACCAATTCTTTGCTCCCTGGTTTGCAGCAGTTCTTCAAATAGGTCAGTGACATCCACACTCCACATGTTCATGAATCAGTTGCGGGTCAGGGTGACTCACAGGTCCTTGAGTCGTGTGTTCAGTTTGGACAGGCCCATGTGATCGGAGAGTATCAAGTTGTAAGTCAGTGATAGGGGATAAGAGTTCATAAGCCAGTGGAGAGGAGGGGGAAGGGCAACTCACGGGTCCTTGAGTCGTGTGTTCAGCTTGGACAGCCCCATGTACTCGGAGAGTTCCTGGAAGAGAATCTTGATGAAGACTCGACTGGAGGAAGTTGTGTCGTCTTCATTGAGCTTGATGCATGCCAGCACCTGCACCGTGCAACCAGGGCTTGCACCGTGCAACCAGGTCCTACATCGTGCAATAAGGGCTTGCACCGCGCAATAAGTGCTTGCACCGCACAACCAGGGCTTGCACCATGAAACCAGGGCATGCACCATGCAACCAGGGTATGCATGCACCATGCACCCAGGGCATGCACCATGCAACCTGGGTTAGCACCGTTCAACAAGGGCTTGCACCACGCAACCAGGGGATAGTACACTAAAGACAAGGCTTGTACCGTGCACCCAGGACTTGCACCGTGCAACCAGGGATTGCACCGTGCAACCAGGGATTGCACCGCACAACCAGGACTTGCGCCATGCAATCAAGGCTTGGACCATGCAACCAAGGCTTGCCCTGCACAAATCTGGTTTGCACCATGCAATTAGGGGCTTGCACCATGCAGCCAGGGCTTGCATCATGCAACCAAGGGCTTGCACCATGCAATCAAGACTTGAACCGTGTAATCAGGGGCTTGCACCGTGCAACCAGGGTTTGCATAGTGCAACCACAGCTTGCACAGTGCAATCATGGCTTGTACCGTACTACCAGTGCAACCACAGCTAGAATCTGTATCGTGCAACCATATACACTGCACCAGTGCACCCAGCCTGGGAAATGCATCGCTCATCTCAGCACCATCCATATCACACAGCAACTACCCATCTCACATAGCAACCACCCATCTCACATAGCAACCACACATATCACGTGGCAACCACCCACATCACATAGCAACCACACAAATCACATAGCAACCACCAATGTGAGTGACCAGACCTCCCAGCTAATGGCGTCGGTGTGCAGCAGGTGACCAAAGAACTTGGCAACGTTGCGCAGCTTGTTGGTCTCGAGGCGGTGGATGGTGTCGTACTGCTCCCTGAACATTGCCTGGTAGGGGCCGATGAACTTACGGTCGATCTGACAGAACCTCTGCACCACCAACAGTTATCGGTCACTTATCTCAGAGAACGTCTGCAGCACCCACACTCACCAGTCCAAGCAGTCCAAGGTTACACTCACCTGTCCAAGCAGTCCAGGGATACACTCACCTGTCCAAGCAGTCCAAGTTTACACTCACCTGTCCAAGCCGTCTAAGATTACACACACCTGTCCAAGCAGTCCAAGGATACACTCACCTGTCCAAGCAGTCCAGGGACACACTCACCTGACCAAGCAGTCCAAAGAACTTCTCGTAGGTGCGCTGCTGAGCACAGCAGTCGAGGATCATGTTGCACAGTTCAGGCTGTTGCACAGACATAACACACATGCATACAAACTACGTGGGCTCCATACTAAGAGAACAAGACTTAGGCCAGGTATTTTCATCTAGTGTTAAAATTTTAATCCGAGATATATTCTGCAAAAACCGATCACATGGCGCTAAATTAACCATAGATAAAACGTTCAGCGCGCTCATTGGGTGTGATGACGTCATGACCTTGGATTTAATTTTAACACTCGATGGAAAACCTTGGCCTTAGTCACTAAAACACACAACCCTACACTAGTCTTCTTCCCAGTACCATACATATACACACATCAGCTACACGCACACACATAACCCGTTACGTTCATAGTAACAAGCATAGCTTACCTGCTACATATATACATATTAACATCAGCAGTGTTTCATTAATAGGGAACAGAATCGCTCGGCTCTGAGCGTTTCTACCAAGACATACATTTTGCAGAAAATACATTAACAGCATAAATTTCTTAAATTATGAAGCTTGTGAGTTTGGAATCACTGCGAAATCAACAGGGGGGCATGAATTCGCATCGGTCAGAACCTCGTCAATGGAACCTGAGTCAATGGAGCAGGACCGAGTCCAGGGAGCAGGACTGTGTCCAGGGAGCACAACTGAGTCCAGGAAGCAGGACTGAGTTCAGATTGGACTCACCTCCTGGCCAGGCTTGAGGTTCATCTTGAGCAGCTTGTGTGCACACTCCTCAAAGTCAAGACTCGACTGGATCGTGAGATAGATGGTGCGTCTCAGCGCCACCAGATTTGTTTCTGTCTGGTCGATGATCAACGTCTTCTTCTGATCATCCCCTACTCAACACACAACAATCCTTCTTCTGATCATTTATCAGACAACACCGGTCAATGCTTCCTCTGATCATCCCCTACACAACACAGGCCAATATTCTTGTAATCATCCCCCACACAACACAGGCCAATCCTTCTTGTAATCATCCCCTACATAACAGAGGCCAATCCTTCTTGTAATCATCCCCTACACAACACAGACCAATCCTTCTTGTAATCATCCCCTACACAACACAGACCAATCCTTCTTGTAATCATCCCCTACATAACAGAGACCAATCCTTCTTGTAATCATCCCCTACACAACAGAGGCCAATCCTTCTTCTGATCATTCATTAGACATCATAGGTCAATGCTTCTTCTGATCATACCCAAAACAGTACAGGCCAAACCTTCTTTCAGATCCTAGACAACGACACCAATCCTTCATCTGGTCACCCTCTAGCCAACATAGATCAATCCTTCATATGCTCCCCTAGAGAATGCACTTCTTTCGCTCCATGCGACAACACAGGCAATTCTCCTGCTCCCTTAAATAACACAGATCTATCCTTTTTCTAATTATCGCGTAGAAAACACAGGCCTACTCCACTGCACAAAACAGGTCAATCCTTCATCCTATCAATTCTTAGAACTGGTCTATCTTTCTTTACTCTCTGTGTCAGAAAACGCACTCACACGCCAATGTCTTTCCTGATTCTCTAGTCTGTACACAGCCAACACAGTCAAGGCCAGTACAAAATGATGTGCTGTTTCCTGTACTGAAATCGTGCAGCAAAATTCTACACGATATATGCCATAAAAAATCTAAAAGTTTTGCGAGGACAGGAGCAGCAGAAGATGTCGAGGAGTACCGTCACACATCTGGGCAGCATACTCCACTACAATAACCCCATGCAGGCCGGGGAACAAAGAATTGGCTTGCAGCCTGGAGTGCCCCGGGCGAGTCGTAAACGGCGACTAAACAAGGGGGAGCGGTTCTGTGCAGGTTCTCTTGCACAGAACTGGACTGTATATAGTCCTTGTGCTACACATGGTCCCTAAACTACAAAAAACAAAACAAATCCACTACGGCACAGACATTCCGCATCAAGTCGACAACCATAATTGTCCCTTATAGACCTTTGATTTTAGCCCTTCTTGTGTCTCACGTACATTGCAAATTTTATAATACTGCTTGTTTTGGATTCAAATCAAACTAAAATAATATTATTAAATGTGAACTCAACCCTAATTGTGAATTGCATGAATGACTGAACCTTTCTTGAGATCAAAACTGAGAAGGAACAATAGCCTGAGCGCATGCAAATCATTCATGGTAGATGTCGATCCTGTGATGGCTAGCGCACGCTCGTTGATCAGTCTGAAATCCTGACTCAACACGTGCTCAAGCAATCTCCAGTATATCTAACCAGGCAGCAGGACCGTGTCCAGGGAGCAGGACTGAGTCCAGGGAGCAGGACCGTGTCCAGGGAGAAGGACTGAGTCCAGGGAGTAGGACTGAGTCCATGGAGCATGACTGGGTCCAGAAAGCAGGAAAGCAGGAATATACTGGTGGCCATCAGCACTAGTAGTTCAAATGAACGAAGGGGTACTAGAGGGGCCCCAAAGAGGCCTAAAAGCGGCACCACAGAGTTAGCACACCACAGTTTTAAATGATGCTGGTGGAGGTTTAACATTGTCCCTGAGGCCCCAAATGGATTCTGGGGCTCCCTCTGGGAGCCCCCGGAGGCCCCCCATCGACCGCATGCACACAAAATTGGGAAAAATAGACTCAGATACTCTTCACGTTGCTGGTGAGGGCTTAAAAGAACCCCAAGGGACCCCAAAGGGGCTATGGATCCCAAAAGGGTTCTGTGCCCCAAAGGGGCACAGGACCCTTTGGTGCCCCTGGCGCCCCTTTGGGGCACAGAAGGCCCCGAAGGGCCCCAAAGGGGCATATAAGGGGACCTTGAAAGACCACCAGAGAGTTTGGACACCATAGCTTTCAACGGTGCATGTACAGATTCAAAATTAGCACTGAGCACCCTAATGGATCCTTGGGTGCCAATGGGGCCCTAAAGGAGGCCCTAAATGGGCATAAAGGGCTTCACAGGAGTTAATTGGAGCTCCACTCCATG
Source organism: Chamaedrilus cognettii (assembly GCA_034695025.1). NCBI lineage: Eukaryota > Metazoa > Annelida > Clitellata > Enchytraeida > Enchytraeidae > Chamaedrilus > Chamaedrilus cognettii. The sequence goes on along the minus strand of JAQIWG010000058.1, from coordinate 37,744 downwards.
GGAGTGCTCCAAAGAGTACAAAATGAAACCTGCTAAGAGTACTGATGGAGAGGCTCGCTGGGCCTGCTTGGGCTCCCAGAGCTCCTATGGGTCCTAAGGAACCCCGGGGGCCACAAGGGGCTCTCGGAAAGAACACAAAAGCCTTTCACAATGAATTTCAGTGGGTCAATGAGGCACCCAGGGCCCCTGCCTCCAGATTGCTCTAGGTTCCTTATTGCCCCTGACAGCCCTTTCAGCCCTGAGCATTGCCAGGTACCCCATCTAGTTATTACAGAAGTCCAACCAGCTGCAGCATCAGTGACTAATATAACAAGCCCTTCCCTACCTTCGTTGTTCTCTGCCTCTCCCCCCTCCCCCTCACTACTGCTCTCCCCCCCAGAGCTCCCCCCACTCCCATCCGAGTCTGAGTCTGAACCGTCCTCATCCAGCAGGTCTGTACACAGCAGCATATATTGTCACACTGCTGCGCATCGAGTCACATTGCTGCACATCTAGTCACACCTGACATCTAGTTAGACTGCAGCACATCTAATCACACCTGACATCTAGTCAAACTGCAAACAACAGCACATTAGGCACACTACACAATCTGAATGATCAGCAGGCAACATCTGCAAACCCGTATCTACAATCCCCATCAGTTCATACCTCAGCAAAAGTTAGCATGGATGTGCCTACAACTCATTGGCAGTTCTGCATAGAGGTCAAATGAGGCCAGGCCTTCTCAATATAAGATCTAGTCTCCCCAATAACCTCCCCAAAATTGAGTACAATTAAAGCAAAAGTTAGCATGGATGTGCTTACAACTCATTGGCGGTTCCGCACGGAGGTTAAATGAGGCCAGGCCTTCTCAATATAAGATCTAGCCACCCAATATGCATAAGTAATCTAAAAGTTGTAAACGTAATGGTCAAATAATGAAAAAGTTATTTTGAAGTGGTACAAAAATTACTGTCAGCACCACTGCCCCCACTCGCGAGTTCAGCACGAGAGGGTAAAGAAGTTGTCGAAGAAGACGCTACTCTATCCCGATCATGACACCCAAAAAAATAGCCTCCTCTTAAATTTTGTAGCCTCCCCGTGGCCTTCTCCAACAAAAAAATGCTGCAGCCGCCCGTTAAAACTAGCCTCTACTAGAATACAGAGCCTACGCAACACAAATATGTACACAGGGCAGCAATGTTCGCACCTCTCCCTCCCTTAGGACAGTTTGTAAGAGATTCTCAGATGTATAATTAAATAGCTATCACTATTATATAACATGTGTTCCTGGCACTCCACTATCAAATGAGACCCTGCTCCACTCAACTTTGACCCAGCAGTCTGGAGATCTATCATACATCGTGCTACACCAACATAATTGGTCCGTGATCTAGAGAGAGAGACACGACTGTTATCATCATGGTGAGTGACAAAAACGCACCTCTGCGGATGGCGCGGTAGGCCTCCTCATTCTGCTCGTACTCAGGGTCGAGCTTGAACACATCTGCAGCGAGCAGCAGCAGAGCATGTCAGCTAAGTTCAAACCACTTTACTCAAGGTCGTAACAACATCACTCAAGGTCAAACAACATAACTATAGGTCAACTTAAATTACTCAAAGTCACTCTACACAAAGCAAGATGAGACAATGTTAGTCTAGGTCAAACAACGTAATGTAACAGAAATGTCACTCAGGGCCACAGATCACATTGTCAAGATTTAATCCCCAACATTTTCCAGGTTCTTTTAAACCCCTTCTTTCGCAAGCATTGACAAATATTATTTTCAACTAATATTATTATAGGCCTAGACGCTATCTTAATTCAAATTAGGAATACTTTCATCAGCAACAGAAAAGAACAGTTTGCAAACAAAATAATAAATTTTTGACATAGACATACATATACAGCAAAATACTATATAGCCAAAGAAATCACAAACCGGAGAAATCAATTAAGTTACACGCGTTGGTAGTTAAAAGTAGTGAACACTTGAATAAGTCACCATTTCAAAAAGTGTACAGTACCTTTAGTCAGACTTTGGCAGAAAAACTGAGCAGGTAAAAATATCCAAGCAAAAATGTTACCCCTCGGCCACAAATAGCCCTTTTATCCCTTTTAGCTACGGAAGGTCAGATGTTACCTGGTGCCGCCATGGTACGCAAGCGTCAGCGTCTGTCGGCCCTAGAACTACTTCTATCCTCTGGCACACTCACAAATTAATCCAGTCAGCCTGGCTAGAAGTAAAGGTTACACTTTGAGGGTGTCCTATTGTTTTAATTCTAAAACAATTCCCCTAGGCCGCCAGATACTTGCACACCACCGGTCCCCAGCTAACAACTGACACAGAGCGCTTGCGGTTCCACGTCAGCTAGCCTAAAACCAGTGCTAGCAGCAGAAACTTTCCTTAGGTAAAATCCCAGTGCTATTAATAAGGACTACTCAGATAGACATCATCCCACATGGCAATGGGATCATGACACACATCTTGTTGAACGATTTGCTACGCATTACGCAAAATGGAAGGCTGTGAGCAGAGGAAGGAGCTTCATCGACATACAAAGTACTGCAATATTGTATGCAGGCAAGCTATAGGTGTGAGATCAAACAGCCTTCACAGTACATTACAGAGTCCTACAAACTCATTGGTACAGATATTAATGCAGTGCACGAAGTACTGAGAGCGTCCTCGGGATCGACGGCCTCGTCGAGCGTCAGCATGTGTGTGCACTGATCCGCCTCCTCTATGAGGTCCAGCTCTGAGAGTAGGGACTGGTGGTCCTGCACACACACACACACATGCAGTGTCACTGAACCACAACCCAACCATAACCACAACTCAACCCTAACCACAACCCAACCCTATCCTCCTCTATGAGGTCCAGCTCTGAGGGCAGGGACGGATGGTCCTGCACACACACACACACATGCGCAGTGTCACTGGACCTCAACCTAACACTAACCACAACCCAACCCTAACCCCTCTATGAGGTCGAGCTCTGAGAGCATGGATGGATGGTCCTGTGTGGCACACACAGCGTCACGCAATCACAACTCAACCCTAACAACAACACAACCATAACCTCTATGAGGTCAAGCTCTGAGAGCAGGGATGTGTGATCCTGTGTGACTGATCCCTCTCAACGAGATCCAGCTCTGAGATCAGCAATGGGTGATCCTAGAAACATTGTGGCGCTGTATAAATCATAACCCAAACCCGAACACTAGCCGCTTACATCAGATCAATCTTTGAGACGATAGCCGTGTCGGCCTGTAGACAACACTACTCTCGATCTGCTAGGCTGCGTGACAGCACTCAGCTTGTGACACTCAGCAGACTGCCTACATTGTACCCATCCTTGCTTAAGCTGCACACTGCACACTGTACCTGATGACTTAAATCCTAGAAGAAGCCAAGTACTTCGAAGCCATCGTTGAGTATGACATACTCAACAATCATGACTTCATTGACAGAACAAAAAGAATAAGACTTAGTTTGAAACCATCCCTGCAACCTAAGTCATATGGCTTAAATTATTTTAGAAAAAAGAAGCAGAAGCCTTACCTTGAAGCCGTCCTTGCGTATAGCGTACATGACCTCTATCATATACTGGACGCGCTTGTCTATCTGTCCCTCATGCAGGATGACTCGCAGGCGCTCAAAGATGGCTGCCACACAACACAATCAAAAATGGCTGCTACACAACACGATCAAAGATGGCTGCTACACAACACAATTAAAGATGGCTGCTACACAACACAATCAAAGATGGCTGCTACACAACACAATCAAAGATGGCTGCTACACAACACAATCAAAGATGACTGCCATACAACATAACTAAAGATAGCTGCCATACAACATAGCTAAAGAAAGCTGCCACATAACACAGCCAAATATCGGTGCTTCTAGTAACAGCTAGTCAAATACTTATTCAGCCTTTGAATTAGTCATCGCCTACCATTGATGGCCCTAGGTGAGTTATTACTAACCATTGATGCCCCTGGGAGAGACTTCGGTCAGCTTATGTCCACACTCCTTGAGGAAGCCGATAGCGACCTCCACCGAGTCGTCAGTCGGAGACTCTAGCAGCAGCGTGAGCACCTCCAGCGCCAGGATCTCATGCGCCTGCACCACACCATTGACTGACACCACCACACCACTGAGTGACACCACTACACCACCACACCACTGAGTGATACCACTACACCACCACACCACTGAGTGACACCACACCACCCACTAACACCATCACACCACCTAGTGACACCACCACACCATCCAGTGACACCACGTACACCACCCAGTGACAACATGTACACCACGCAGTGACATCACCACACCATCCGTGACACTACGTACTACACACCCCAGTGACACCACATACACACCCAGTGACTACCGCACCACCCAGTGACCCAACCGCATCATCCAGTGACAACAACACATCACCCAGTGACCCCACCGCACCACCCAGGGACACCATATACACCACCCAGTGACACCAGTATATTATCCAGTGATACCACCGCACCACCCAGTGACACCACTATATTATCCAGTGACACCACCACACCACCCAGTGACACCACTATATTATCCAGTGACACCACCGCACCACCCAGTGACACCACCACACCACCAACCAGTGATACCACGACCCCATGCAGTGATACCACCACATCACCCAGCGACACCACGTACACCACCCAGCGATACAACACTCAGACTTCACATAATATACAGGGTGCAAAAAAAAGAAATAACCCCCTAGCAGATTCCCGATAATTCAGCCAAAAATTGATATTTTTGCTTCATCTTTTCAGGGATTGTAGCTGAGATAATTTGACATAAGTTCTGAAAATTTCACTTGAAAAGCTGCCTGCATTCAAAGTTATGAAACTTTTACCAAAAAGTTTTAAAATTATTTTAACGAACACGGTGATGCTTGCAAATAGCATTTTGATGCCTGCCGATCTCCGAAATTTGTCGCTAAACTGGCAGGACCTATTTTTCCAGACTACCATAAATGGGGGGGGGGGGGAGGAGGGGTTATGCACGTAAAGTGCCAGGCCCACAGACCCATGCTGAAGACAACAGCGGAACTGAAAACAAACCAGTGCGCAACTTGACTGACTTGTGCTGCAGCAACCTATCAATAACGGCATACATAAAAATGCTAATTGCAGGCACAATCGTGTCGGTTAAAACAATTTTCCTGCTTTTTTGGTAAAAATTTCATAACTTTGAATGAAAGCAGATCAAGTAAAATTTTCTGAACTTGTGTCAAATATCTTAGCTACAATCTCTGAAAAGATAAAGCAAAAATATTAATTTTTGGCTGAGTTATCGCGAATCTGCTACGAGACTTTTTTTTTCCGCACCCTGTATATAACAAATAGGACCGTCAGTCCATCACCTAACGTACGTCATTACCATCCAGACAACAATATCATGTATATCACCCAGATCATTACATCACCACACCACCCAGCGCCAGTAACCCATCGTTGCCTGGGGACAGACGCACCACTGTTCACTGTTCGTTATCACTTGTTGTACAGATGCATCACTTTGGGTGATGACTCTGTGGTGAGTCTGTCCCTAGTCAAGCAACGAGTCCCGGATATGACATTAAACAATGTCCAGCAGCCCTGCCCAGCCGCCACCATAAAGACGGGAGTGAGCAACAGAAAGAGCACCCGGCCTGTAAAACCCTGCTCACAAGACAACCATGGACATCCACAAATGGATATACCGTTGTGCAAATGGCCCGCCCCGGCATCTTTGAGAATATGCTGGGTAACGATGCGGGGATGCGACGATGTAGGGGGTATTGCAAGGGTGATAGGGTGGAGGGAGAGAGAGTGGGCTGGGAAGCAGATGACAGAGTTATTAGCCCTTGATAACTCTGGACCGATTTCTTCCTTTCCTTAATTATATGTTAATTTTCTGACTAAATGTCCCTGCCCCGGAAGGCCTCTCCTTCTGTCCCCGTTGCCTCCCGTGGGGTCAGGGCATGCGAGTTCTTGTGTCCGTGGCTGCAAAAAAAATTACCCACCCCTGCCTAGGCAGGGAATCTGGCCACTAAAGAGTGTGTGTGTGTGTGCAACTCACCACTTGTTGGTTAACGAGGTGAGCAATAAAGCGCGTGGCAGAGAGGCAGGCCGGCTTGTCGTTGCGTCGGAAGCCCTTGCGGAACTGAAGGGCGAGGCGCTTGAGGATGAGCTCTCCTATCTGAGGAAACTAAGGACAGAGGGACAGAGAGATGGCTAGACTGAGTCAGCTACAGAGACAAAAAAAGAGTGAAAGTGTCTATCTAAAATAGAGTTGGCCTACAGAAAACACACGGAGAATAAGAAACAGGATATACTACATCAACAGAGGATATATAAATTAGAAAGACAATCATCAAGTCCTAGACTGAGGTGGATTGAACATGTGGAACGCATGAATGAGGAAGACTGGGTATCCGCATGCCAATATATTAAGGTGGAAGGGATCGTTGGAAGAGAGAGGAGGAAGAAAACATGGAAGGAGGCGGTAGAGAGCGATATGAAGGAGCGAGGCAAGAAAGAGGGATGGCAAAGAATCGAGTTGTGTCTCATTGTGGGAAACGCCCAACCTGTGTTAACACAGAAAAGTGGACGTAAAACGTAAATGATGATGATGATAGTGTCATTTCAATTAAGAATTGTTCAGGCTAGACACTCAAACACTAAAAAAAAATTAATGAACGCAATGAAACGAAAACTACTAACTTTACTACAACTGCTGCACAGAGCAGCAGGTCTATACACGTCATGTTGCAAAGAGAAGCATATCAGGTGAATAGAGAAGCATGTCTGCTGCATCTGCTGCATAGTATGACATGTCCGATGCATTTGCTGCATAGCGCAGCAGGAGTGCTGCATCTGCTGCACACTGATCAGTGCCACATATCTGTAGCATCTGCTGCATGCAGCATGTGTGCTGCATCCACTGCATCAGCAACAGCTGCACGAACCACATCCAGGGGCCACCAGAGGAGGGACGCTTAATCTTAGTGTTACCTTCTCAGCAGTTATGAACGTAATCTTACCTTCATGGCTGCTGTGGAGCAGCCATGAAGGCAAGAGACGGAAGATTAAAAAAGCTGGACAGGGGAAGAAGGAATGTAGAAAGAAATGAGACAGATGAAAGGAGAAGACCAGGAGCCCAATGGAAGAGGGACGGAGAGGTCAAGAGAGTGACTGAGCGGGGCAGAGAGAGGGGAAGAAAGAGAAGAGGCAAGGAAGGGAGCAAGCACCTTAGTGTTGATGACGGCAATGAGTGCGGCGTACACGTGGGTGAAGGTTGGCGAGGCAGCCTGGGCCTGCATGACTGAGCGTGACAGCAGCCCCCTGCAAACATAAAATGTCGTCCATATTTACAGCGGTTTAAAAGACTACAAATACTTTGTGCAATATATAATACACCCTGTCCCAATGAAAATAACCACACATTAAACTTGTCATAACTCGGTGAATACTTATCAGATTGATCTGAAACTTTATACACACCAACTGTAGCCATATCTAAACCAACTTGGAAATTTGTAGAGAAATTCTAGCAATTTTAACAAAACTACGACTGTTTTTAAAAAAGTACCGAAAAAAAAAGTTGCCGACATTTAGTTTCTGTCTATTGTGTGCCTACTGTCAAGTTAAAAGCAAGCAGTCCAGAAATTTAGTCGTAGCTGATGTTCAATGTGTCCTCCTTGTTTGCGTACACATGACAGAAGACGGGGACCCCACTATTTGACTGCTGGATCTATCATTTTGTGATAAAACAGCCGCCACTTTTCAAGCAAACGAGTCGTCCGGTGATTAACGTCACGCAGGCCAGTATGATAAACATGCTCCTCCTGTAGAGGTGTAGACTCTGCACTCCATATCTGAGGATCACGCTGAGAGAACCGTGTCTTCTGCTTCTGTCATGTGTACGCGGACAATGAGGAGGCTATGAACATCAGCCGTGAGTAAATTTCTGGACTGCTTGTTTGTAACTTGACAGTAGGCACACAATAGGCAGCAACTAAAGTTGGCAACTTTTTTTTCGGTAAATTTTTAAAACAGCCATAATTTAGTCAAAATTGCTCGAATTTCACTACAAATTACCAAGTTGGTCTAGATATGGCTAAAGTTGTTGTGTATAAAGTTTCAGACCAATCTGACAAGTTTTGACCGAGTTATGACAAGTTTAAAGTGTGATCATTTTCATCGGGACAAGGTGTATATACTATATGCAGTGAGGCAGCCATATAATTCCATGATAAAACCCTGCCTATAGTGCGTGCAGCCTGTAGAAGCCCACACCGAATAAATTGAAACCGAAACAACTATTTAACGCCAACTTTGGGAACCAAACACGCATTCACTAGATCAGTGCTACTCAAAGCGGTGGTCCGCGGACCGGTGCCGGTTATTTTGGACCATCTGTTGCCAGTCTGCTGCAAGTTGGGCAAAAATAGATCACTTTCTCTCATTTGATGTTGATCAAACATGCAAGGTAAAACATTGGTTAAACTGTGTCATTGGCATCCCACGTCGCCAAGCCGTAAAGTGTAGTTCTGTTGGAAGTAACAATTCTACAATATATTATATCCATACGAAGTAGTATTCTAATCATTTAATTTTGGGCTGCACAAATGTATTGCAAGAGAAAATTACCAGTCACAGGTAAAGCGGAAAAAACTTTTACTGGTCTGTGACATCAAAAAGTTTGAGAAGCACTGCACTAGATCACTGCAAGACAGTTGACGCCATGCCTCGCTTCAGTGTGCCCGTGTCACTGACCGGCCTCTGACAACGTTCTCCTTGAACAGCTCCTGGACGATCATGATGAGGTTGGCGACGTTGACCTTGTTGATGAGTCCGTTGAGGGACTTCTTGAGTGTCTCCCAGGCAAGGCGCTGGTACGCAAGCGACGCCTTGTCGGTGATGGCTGCCTGCATCATGCGCAGGCGCGCCGGGGGGATGTATGCCCCCCCTGTTCTCGTCGTTATCAGCTCGTCCCCCACTGCTGCAAGCTTGGCTCGTTTCGCCGCCAGGTACCCCTCATCGCCATCCTTGGGGGTCCCGGTCCCCCCTTGATTGAGAGGCTCGTTCTCTCTCCCTCGGGGGGGCTCTGAGTCACCTCGACGCCGCTTCCTGTCTCGCTGGTCAGTCCTCTCGTCTCTGTCCCTGTGCCCACCCGCCTCCCTCCTCCCGCCCCTGTGTGAGACACACAGCTCTGCAGGCATTCACAGCAGGCTATTGGAGCCCTCACTGGTCACACTGGTATACCATCCATTATCAGACAAGTATAAATAAATAATAAGAACATCATTACAAACAATTTGCCATCATTGACAATTAATCAAACAATATATACAAAATTACCCTAAATTCTACCATAAATTAACAGGATCTAAAAACTAGTTTCTGATAATGCTTTTCAACAGCAAGCATAAAGATCATCATCATGTCTAAGATTAAACACAAATTGAAGCAACATAGCACAAGACACAATGAGTAAGGCGTACCACTCTCGGTCTCTCTCTGTTGATCTTCCCCTTCTCATGTAGTCTCTGCGATGCCTCTCCTCTCCCCCCTCCTCCCCCCATCCACCCCGGCTCTGCCTCCACCCTCGCCCCTCCCTTCCATGCCCTCTTCTATTCTCCCTTTCGTACTCCCTGCCCTTCCTCTCTTCCTCCCCATCTCGTCCATTCCTTCGTTCATCGTCCCTCCTCCCCCCCTGCCCTCTCCTGGCATCGCTGCTCCCCCTGTTCCCCTCGTGTTCCCCCGTTCCCCCACCCCCTCGATCGGACCTTGTCACCACAGACTTGACCCTGTTCAGGTCTGCGCGTATCTCGTCGGCAATGTCTCCCTCAGACTCGCTGTCAAACTGATCCACCCTGTCTGGCTGAGGCAGGTCATACGAGAATTCCTCCAGCTTCAGCTTGCCCCCCCGGCGCCCTCCCCTGCCCCCAATGGGCCTCTCAATTTCCTCACTGTGCTCGTCCCTGCCCCCCTTGTGTCCGACCCTGATGCTGTGCACCCACCCCTCTTCATCCCTCTTTCTCCCCTCATGCTCTTGGCTGCTGTCGGATATTCCCCGCTCCCCTCTCCCCCCTGCTCCCCTATCCCTCTCACTCTCGTCCCCCTCACTTCCCCCCTGCCTCGTCTCCTGCCTCGCCTGCCCCATGACGGCTGCTTCCTCCGCATCAGAGGGGTAGGATCTCCTTCCCTCGGCACCCTGTTCGTCACGCCACCCACGCCCCTCTAAGGGGGATGTGTACACTCCTGTCCCCTCAGCATTACCCCCACCCTTGCAGCGTCTGCCCCTCTCCCTGCGAGGTCCCTCCGCATGTCCTATCTCCACACCCATCCCACCCTCCGCCTCTCCCCCCTTGTCGTTTGATCGCTTCTTATCCTTCTTGTGCTTCTTTCGTCTCTCTGCATGTTTTGCAGCTGGCTGCACCGTGGATCCATCTCTGTCTTCACTGCGTGCAACAAGTAAAAACTTATTTGGACAAAATATGTACAAACAGTACAATAGTACCACTAGGTACTGACAGATATATCAGCATTCATTTTTGAGGGCCGCAAAGGAACATCAGCAATTTTTTAATACTGGTACCCTAAGGGGTTCATGATTACTACTAAGTAAACAGTTGCACATGCCACTCTGTTGAGTGCAGTTTTGTTACTAATCGGCTGAATATTAACTAGTGTTGGATCTCCATAGCAATGCCCAATTTAGTAAAGTTTACCCAAAGTCCACTCAATCTGAAACTGATCCATTTATTTTCATTCACATGATTTCTTAACATTTTTGCTCAAACCGGCAGTTAGCAACAGCATGCTCCACATAGTGTTCAAATTAGTACAATACATAGAAGTTGCAATGCAATTAAAATATCTGGTATCATATACCACAATAAAGTTAGTTACCATTATGTTAGTTAATGGCTGTAATAGTAGTAATATTAATTACTATCATAAAACAGGATAAAAATTCGAAATAATTACAAATAAAAATTAGATGTTTAAGAATCAAAGGTTCTACTTTGAAAAGGGTAACAACAACGAACACACACACACACATGCGCGTTTTGTGGCTGCATTCCCCACTTACGCAGGGGCAGGCCATTTGCAATCATGGAGACCCGCCCTCCGCTTCAACCTATCCGTCGCATCCTCACATTTTAATCCATTAGCTTTCTTGTCCCTCTCCACCATGCTTTCCATATCGTTTCCAGTCTTCCACTACGTCTTTTTCCATCTACCTCATAATCCATACATATTCGCACTCAATCATCAGGTTCTTTTTTCTAAATATGCCCAGCTATCTCAGTCGGTTTCTACTTACCACCTCCCCCACTGCCTCCAAACCCATTCTAGCTCATTGATTTAAATTCGTGTTGGCTAATGCTACTGGTGACGAGGTAGTTATTTTTAGTGAGGTCCATATCGTCGCTGCGTGAATCGTCTGCTGTCAGCTGTCAGATAGGATCATTTCGTCGACCTCATGTATCTGAACTAAATCCAAATAAGCTCAAAACGTCGCCTAATATTTTTCACAATTTTCTTGGGGTTAAGGCTACGTTCGGGTTCGCAAGTTTGGGTTAGTGCTGCGTGAGGGTAGGGGCTGCGTTAGGGTTAGGTTATGATCAAGGTTAGAATTTGGCTGGATTTAGTTCAGATACATAAGTGCGACAAAATGAATCAAATTGACAGCAGATGATTCGCGCGGCGACGATACAGACCGCATCAGTTATTTTAAAGAGGAACTACAATACCGTACTGGGCTACTACATCATACTCGGGGCGCCTTACATTTCAAGGCATTATCGTATCAGAGCATTTGCATAAATCGTTATCATTGGCCAAAATAAATATAGATTCACGTACGTGTCGCTCATAGCGGGGGCGCAATCGCGTATATAAATCGTATTCTGTCTATATCTAATTTGATAAGAGGAACGCCTATAAAGCAACCTAATTCGTTACACGGAGGAATGATTTTCGTCGAAAAAAGCCCAAAAAACAATTCTTGACGATTGTTACAAAGATTTAGTAAGAAGAACAACAAATTAAACAAGCGGGTACAGTCAAGGTTCGTCTGGTCCCGACTATGCCCGCCGATCTATGCAGCCGACACAATGCCGCCGACATGCTCATTCTAGCTTAAAACCGATAACCCCAGCCCTAACCCTAGCCCTAACGCTAATTTGCTAACCATAACGGGGCCGTAACCCTAATCCCGTAACCCTAACTTATAAGATGATTGTATTTTTAGCTGATCTATATTTAGATCTGATATATTGAGCGTCTAATCACACCAATTCTTTTGGAGAAAATAGTATAATTTATAGTTGAATTAAAATAAAATAAATAGTTGAATTTTAAGGACGGCAATAGTTTAATACTCACACACCAAAATACCTTAAAATTCAATCCCACCCCCTCCCCCCCCACAGAACTACAAGCCTCCTCCCCACCCCCCGCCCCCCATTCTTTTCGTTTAGGACAACCTAGACTTGACTCGCTTTCAAATACACAAACTTTGCAGGTTAATTTTACCAATATTGTTCTTTAAGGCAACGATGAGCTAAGAAAAATCCTGCTCTGGCTACCCTTTTAGTTCATAGACAAGATTAGTAAATTAATAATACAGGATAATTTTGGTCTGAGCTGGTGCCTGGGGCGTGGAAAGTGCGCAAGCGCTTGGCTCAGCACAATCTTGCTGGTCAACGAAAAGAAGAAAATACACGTGAGGTAAGGGTGATTTGTACACTGATCTGTATAATATAATCGCATAAATCTAAAGCCCATAGTGCGCATGCGTTAGCTGCAGAATCCCGCGAAAAGGAGGATATTTTTTTTTACCAAAAAAGGATGTTGATTTGAATTATGGATAATCGTTGTTAATTATTGTGATTGGATTTGTAAGGGTCATGACCCTGTCGATCAATTTTTGACGGTTGGTAATTGGTTTGGCCAGCGGGACAAGGCCCGCACCCGTTATCTCCATACGTGCCTCGATATGCAGACTGTAGTGACACCCCTTGAATATAACCTTAATAATGAGGTCTTAATAATAAGACCTCCATGGATTTGTATGAAATTCAACCGCGCAGGCTATATTTTCGTCTTTTCGCTGACCAGCAGGATTTTGCTGAGCCAAGCGCTTGCGCACTTTACACGCCCCTGATCTTCTTTGTACCATCAAAAATTAAAGAACTATCAGCGCGTTTGTAATATTTTCACAAATCGGACAAAAACTGTGCAGCATGTTTTCTTAATAAAGATCGACGTTTCACTGGACCGTTGGGGTACTCTGGGTCCGCTCCGAAAAGTCTCATTTAGGCCCTCCTCTATTTGTTTCGTCTCCTGAACTCACGAGCGCCGGGTGGAGCGGGGTGTTGGTAGTGACAGGAAATTTTCTTCCAAAGCATTTTCCACTTGTCAAATGCCATGTGGGCCCTCGAAGCCCCTCCAGTGAGTCACCCCAACATGTTCGCGGACTGTCAGATCAACACTTCTTTCCTAAAGTACTATGTTAAATTACATACTTTTAGCGCCAGTGGGCCCCCCCCCAGGCCCCTGCCCCTCGCCCCCAGACCTCTGCCCCGCCTTCCCAAGGAGGGGGGAGGGTTCGAGGGATCCTAACGCCGGCCTGTATGACATTGAGGTCGGTGGAAGTAGTGGACATGCTGGTAAGAAGGGTGGAGGTATGCTGCGTGTAAGAAGCAAGGTGGATGGGCGCAGTGGTACGAGATTAATAACAGGCTGAAACGAGAAGTACACCGTGGCTCAAAAGTAAAGGACCCAACAAATTTCTTGAATAACTCCCGTATACAATAAGCCAAGTCCATGAAATTTGTTATCATACTAACTTGCTTCATATTTCTGCCAATTTTCGTTGAATTTCATCCACCGGTTTATAAGATACACCGTCAAAATTTACCACCAAAAAAACACGTCTATCAGGTTGGGAAACTGCTAAATTGTCGTTTGCACCTCTTGTGCAAGCCAATAATTTGCTCACATTTTTGTGGTAAGTACAGAATGTTCAAATTTGTCCAACTTTTTGGTTATTCCATGCTTCAGGTGTTCGACGTTGATTTTTTTCTGACGCGTTTCGTAACAAGCGCCATGCTGCTAAATTTTGATATTGACAGCGCGCCACTTTGACGCCCAGCGCTTTGTGTCAATCTTCTTTTATACCACGCTCTTCGATCGTGTGACATGCATGTTGGAACCAAATCATGTTGAAACATGAAGTGTGCATTCCTGGATTGCAAACAATTATTGAATTGATAAAAGAATTGATAAAAGAGATCTTGGTTTTTTGTGGGTCAACTTTGATTACTCGTATCTTCTTAACCGCTTCATGAAAGTGAAAGAAAATTGACACAAATATGAATCAATGGTCCAAGTTAGTGTGGTCAAAATTTAATTGACAACGGTTAATGCGTTCCGAAGTTATTGAAGAAATTCATTGGGTCCTTTACTTTAGAGCAACTGCGTAGATGTTCTTTTGCAGGATGGTAAGCAAAGAATGAATGGTGTTTGAGCGCTTGTTGCGGAGCGGGTAGGCATATGCAGCAGGTTGTCGAGGTGGTCAGGTATAGTGAAAGACTAATGAGGTTAATTGCAAGATAGTACTGCGAAAGAGAACATATACGTACGATAGTAAAAGTCTGTATAAAATTTGGTCACGATCAAAAAGTAATTGCATTATTTATACATGAAATAGTCTCATACTTGTGTGAAAATATCAGATAAGCAAATTTCAAAACTTTATCATTTTAAAATTATTCAAGCAGACTCTACCAACCTTTGCAAAGTGTAGGCAAATAGAATGGCCATTTATGTTGAAATTTTGTGCAACGTTTCATACAAATAATTATTGCAAATACATGAAAAATCCAAGGTCCTATTTTTCTACCACCTTGATCAAAAATAGAAGACACAAATCACATGACTGTAATTCTGTTTATCACAATGTACAAGTATAAACTGGTTTTCAAAATATTTAGTTGCTATCAAACAACAAAATTCATAAATTGACAGCAAAAACACTTATCGTGTTGGTAGTAGCCTGTAGTTCATGCACCGTTCTACGCCGAAAACTTTACAAAATTCCAATTGTTAATTTCATACAATATAGAAAAGGATCCCATGCATGCAAGACAGCCCATTTCTTGCATAACTAGCAACAGTTGCTGTGACAAGTGCTGAGAAGTGTATATCACACCACTCTCTCTCGGGCAAGTTCTATGTTACTTCTCGTAACATAGAAAAAAGGTAAAAAGAAATCAAGTGAACATAAACTTTCGAAAATGAGGAAGTAGTAAGAAATTATTTTCCTTATAATTAATGCAAGAGGTCAATAGAGAAGCTTACACATACAGCACTCACACTAGGAGTGTAGACCACCTGGGCCCTCTCATACAGTTGAAAGGGAGACAAATCTCATCCTCAATCAAGAAATATTCTTGTAAAGTATGAAAGAACACTATTATTCTTTAAATCATAGTCACTACACCATCCCCCTATCATTTATTTTGTCCGAAGAGGATCCCCGAGATATCAAAAATTGCTCCAATGTTCTGAACTAAGGGCTCCTTTAACAAAACCTTTGTGCAAGTACTGCTGACATACTGAAGCCTCGCGGGCCTCACACAATGTCAGAAACAAGGATCTCAGTCAGGATGCAATCTGACATCACTGATAGAATTAAACACAAAAATAATTATAACCAACAGTACTAGACATGAAGCTGCATGTAAAATAATCTCTCTAACATCAAATAATGAACAGACATAGAAGCATTCTTAGAATGTCGCGACAAAACAACAGCATACTAGTCATTAGGCCTACTCAAGTACACACAGACAATAATAATACGAGCATTGCACGCGTAAAACGACAGTGAACCACATTTTCTTCTACAATATATCGTCACAACTGTCATGGTAGCCTACCCATTTCCATCGTTTGCACAAATATACAATACCAGTTTATTGATTGCTTCTTCAGTGTTCCGCCACATGGCAGATCTTGGGCGTTATTGATTACGGTACATCTCAAATAATCAGAGATGTATTAGGTTCTAAACATTTCTTTGTAATTAATTTTAGCAAAAAAATTGTGATGAAATAGGGTAGTTGTAGAAAATGTAGGAGTAGAGAACTGCACAAATAATAAACATGAAAATACTCTTCAACCAAGCTACCGCTGGTGTTTTTCAACCATGACCCAGATGGAGTTAACTCTAGTGAGTGTCATAGCGCTTACGAAAACACAATTAGATTAATTAGTCAAATTTTTCTTCCATCCGTGAAACTCATCAGAGCGGGACTGGTGGGTAACGATCATGAATAATACATCAATAAGTGACTGACACCCCTCTTAGAAAATTTATCAAATATTATTTCTTTCTTCAAGAAACAAAATTCCTTAAAAATTTAAAAACAATTGTTCCATCAAAACTTTGAGTGTGTTAGAAAGGCTATGAATTACAGCTCTATGCACTATATATTGTGTAACTTTTTTACAGGAAAGCGCCTGAAAAATAGCGGGGTGTAGGGAGGCCCAGATAAATCATTAACTGACTGTCTATCGGAAAATTAACGGTTTGATTGTATTGCTAGAAAATATACGATCATACTGCGTGCCACAGCAGCAAAGTGCGACAACAAAAAAAGGTGACATCATGCGCGCTCTGTAGTCAACATCAAATATTATGCGTGATATATTATTGATACAATAAAATTAATAAATATTATGCGTGATATATTATTGATACAATAAAATTAATAAATTGCGGATATATGCAGTACTCCAAGCGAGTGGAATAGGAGTGAAAAGGCTGGAGTGGAAAGGTAGGTGGGAACAGACAGCGTTCTCACTTCAAATTTGTTACCGGAACGGTAACAAATTTTGAGTGGGAACACTATTTACAAGTAAAGTTAACATTGAATGTTGGAACACAGTTCCTGTCTAAAAAAATTGCGGATGAGTATCAGTCAAAATTATGTAATTTTAAAATTAACGATCTCCTTCAGTCCCTTCTCCTCCCCTCCCACTCGTGAGTTCGTCTTGATAGCGTTCTCATACGCAAAACTGACACTTCTACCACTGAATGTATGCAGTTTTAGCGCGCCAGTTACAGAGCTCTATATGCAGCTCACACATATGCAGCACATTGACATGGGAATGTTTTGTCTACGAAGTATTAATCTTCTCACATTGTAACAGCCCTCCGACTCAGGCTCAAACTGATACGCTACAGTCTATTTGCATATTCAGCGCAATTTGCAGTGTCGTGTAGTCTAAGATTTACGGCTATAACTGTTTGTATAGCACAATTGGCATTCAACGACACATAATGCTGTGGATTAGTCTGCTGTGCTCAGTGAAACCTCAGATTATGCCTATTTTGGATTACAATTATACAAACATAGGCGATGATCTGCCCTCAACATTGACTGGTCCTAATACACTGATCGGTGGGGGGCCCTGGGAGGGGAGGGGGCCTGAGTCCAAAAAAACAGTGTAAACACAGTTGGGGAGACTCGTCTATTTGCTGGAAGTCCAGGCGTGTTCTTATAATCCAGCTACTTCGAGGCTGACTGGGAAGAAAACAGCTGTGTACTTGTATCAAGGGCACAACCACCAGGGGGTCGGGGGGGCCATGACCTCTCCAAATTCTGGGATGACCTCTCCATTTTTAGCCGTTTTTGTATATAAAATTTGACCCCGACCCCCCAATCGTTTGGGATGACCCTCCATTTTAAGCATTTTTCTATATAAAGTTTGACCTCAACCTCCACAATTTCTAGAGTGTGGTGCGCCCATGACTTGCATCAAAGAAGTTCAATTATAGTGGGGGTGTAAACGGTCATGTCAAGATATTGGGGGGTTTGACCCCCAGACCTCCATGGATCGACGCTAATGGATAGATGGTACCAGCACACAGTGGGACTCAACTTAAACCTTGGACATTTGTACATAAATAATCCGTAGCCTAAGTGTCCAGAAAAGCCCCATAAGAGTGACAGACTTTTAAAAAGTGCGCACACAACTTTCTCACTCCACTCACAGACAAATGTTTAAAATATTAGGGGGATTAGACACCACCTCAAATATTTGAGGAGGTGTCTTGGATAATTTTCTGTATTCTATGATTGAACATTGCAATGTGAAGCTATGAAACCTTTCACGAGATGATCCTATAATGAGATGACGCCACACGGGGGCCCCCAATGCGGGTGCCGTCCATCAGAAATAGCAGCCTCTTGCTGCATACACAGTGCAGAAGTACCTAAGTACACAAGAACATTGAATACAGAGCAGCAGTACGCTACACGGTAAGCCATCAATAAAACGGAACAAATAACTTATCAACTGTACATAAAAATAAATACTAAATAATTTATTGCACGAGAGAACAGCGCGACACAAGTGGGACAGCAAACACAGACATACAGCACACATACAGGGGTAGACAAGCAGGAACATACAGGGACAGACACAGTGAGGGACACATAAACAGCTATGGCCAAACAGGTCACATAACGTCCTGTCACATGCAGTGGTATTCTAGCATGGCGCCAGGAGTGGCAATGATTCCGCTTTGCCATCTTATATTTGTGATTTTGGAAAAAATTTAACGTATTTCTTTGTACCGTTTTTTGTCCAACAAATAAAAAATGTTCTTTTATGTCCACCACTGATCACGTGCAACTCGTGCTAGCAAGTTTGCAACACACTCACTAATACAAGCTTTGCACGCCTGAACGCCTCCTCAGAGCTACAAAAAGTCAACCAGTCTGCACTATTGATAGTTAAAGGATGGCTCTCATGCACAGCTGTTGACTGCAGTGTTGAAATATTGAACTTAACAACAGATCTTGAACTGGCAATATTTCCTCGTTGCGATCTACATCTAGACCAGTGGTTCTCAAAGTGCTGTCCGTGGGCCATAAAATGGCCCGCTGAACCGCTGCTGACAGGACCACTTTGCTCTGCGCCAATGTTGCTAGTTGTGCCACTCTGCGCCAATGTTGCTAGGTGTGCCCTCAGCACCATCCCCCTCCGTAAGTTCTGCAGGAGGAGAAATTTACTTCTTACCTCTTTCTCTCAAAGCTCTTTTTTTTACATAAATGTGGCCTGCCTCATAAAAACTTTGATAATCACTGATCTAGACTTACATCTCAATCATAAATTCATGCTGCGCCATCATTAGTCTATCACATCAAACTACAGCAAACATGCTTGCACAAAATGCTAGTACAATATACAGTCACATAATAACAGGGAATAGTACTTATACGTCTACATGCATGTCAGAAGTGAGGAGGGAGGACACAAGTTCAGCATGGAGACTAGCATTCAGCATGGAGAGACAACAATGAAACAGGCGCCTAACAACAGTAACTTTACAGAAGAAGTTCCATTAATATAGCTAAAATTAGCTGAATCGTCCGGCAGAGGGAACAATGAATCATTCTAAGCACACACTGGTCATATTATAGAGGTTTATAATAACAATAGTGTTAGTGGGTATACATGATTTTGGTTTAAGAAGAGGTCATCCAATAGCAGAAGTGAGCTATCAGCAGTGAAACATCTTTCTAAGAATCCACACAGCCCCACAGCAACATGAGTGACAAACAGAACTCTATTCAGCACACACATAGCAGCAGCAGCACAAGCAGTAGCAACAGAGCTGAGATCATTAACAGTGGAGCAGCAGCAGCAGCAGCAGAGATCAGCACAAGCCATTGGTGACGCCCGCTGAGGAGGAGACTGAATGTGGCGACGGTGTGCTGAGTGCATGATTCCCCGACCCTGGTCCTATCTCCGCCCCTGCCCCGAGTCCCGTCCCTGCCCCTATCCCCGGTCCTATCCCTATCCCCGCCAATGTTCCTATCCCCGCTCCTATTCCCGTCCCTGCCCCTGTCCCTATTCCCGTTTCTACTCCCGCCCCTGTACCCACTGTTCCCACCCCTGCACCCATCAATACTTCCAACCCTGTCCCCAAACCTGCTCCCAACACTGTTCCCGCCCGTGCACCCGTCCATATATCCGCCCCTGTCCCTGCCCCCGCACCTGTCCCTGCCCCTGTGTGTGCGGCAGTGAGCAGGGCGCTGATGTCGATGGGCTGCAGACCCGTGAGGGAGAGGATCGCCTGATTGACCGCCGCCAGCTCCACCGACCAGTGCAGGGACGCCTCGTCAATTCCCCCTCCACACCCGCCTCCCCCGGAAGACGCACCAGTCCCCCCGGGGGGCGCCAGGGGGGCGTCGAGCCTCTCCCCCCCACTCAGCCCCACCTCTCCATGAACGCTGAAGAAGCCTGAGACGGTCTCAAATGCGCCGGGGGCACCCCCTCCTGCCCCCAATACCAGAGCGTCGTTGTCTTCAGACTGGTAGCCATCCCGGGAGGAGCTGTCAGCTCCCCCTGGGGGGGACTGTTGAACGCTGCTCGAAACTGTGTTGTAGGGGTCCGCTGACGAGGATGGGGTGTTGCCTCCCCCGCTCCCCCCAGAGCCACGGTGCTGCTGCAGCATGGCGAGGTCTGAGTAGAGGCGCGAGGGGTGACCCCTGGGGCGCATGGGCACCAGCGACACATCCATGAGGCCCTCTGCAGCAGCACAGAGTAGTCTTACCAGTAGCGGGGAAGGGGGGGACGGGGGGGGCAATTTCCCCCGGGCGCAGGTCTGAGGGGGGCGCCGTGGAGGGCTTGAGAAAAAAATCGGGACTGTTGGTGAATGTTCCTTGTAAAAAAAAAAAAATTATACATGAATTCTATAATAACTTATGGACTATGATGATATGGCACTGTTTCTTTTGGAATTTGCATGCGAAATAAATAAATAATTGCTTATTTGAATCATGCATACGGAATAAAAACATGTCTGTTAGCACCTTCCCCCGCTTGCAAGTATCACAGAGATTTTTTTTTTTTTAGGGGAGGCGCTCTAGAACCTATCTCTTGGGGAGGGGGGACACTCTAAAACTTACCTCTTGCCCCCGAGCACCACTACACCTTGCGCCATCACTGATTCTCATTCACCCACCCACTCACTCACAAATATATCGGTTTGTAATGACACAGCACAGTCACATGCAAATAAAATAACTGACATCTTAATGCTGGTAGAATGGACATTAAATAAAACAAAAAGTCTGGGATCTAAATTAGTCCCTGAGTTGAATCACGAGTCAGAAGTGTGACGAACGTTAGAGGGCGTCATCACATAACAACAACGTATAACTAAACTTATACAATACATATTACATATCATTACAACATAACAACAACAACATGCACAATAGGCAGAGCAGACTGCTGAGAGACAAACCTTCGCGCGCGAGTTTCTTGAGTTCCTTGCGTTTGTTGGCGAACCAGTTGGAAATGATCTGAGCCGACACCTTCTCTCTTTCACTGAGGACCCGTCCAGCTACATACCATACAGGAATGTCCAGATGCAGACCACTGTCCAGCTACAGACCATACAGGACCATCCAGCTACAGACCATACACCGGACCGTCCAGCTACAGACCATGCACAAGACTCGTCCACCTGCAGACCGCACAGGAGCATCCAGCGACAAACCATACAGAACCGTCCAGCTACAGACCATACACAGGACCCATCCAGCCACAGACCATACACAGGACCTGTCAAGCTACTGCCCTCACAAGAGGAACAATCCAGATATCAGTTTTAAATCAAGTGATTTAAATCAAGCGACATAAAGGAATACTTGAAATCAAATGACTTGTACGAATGGATGAATGAATGCAAATGCCCTACCTGTATAAACGAGGAATGCGGCCACAATGACTTGTATAAATGAATTAAATCTTGAAAACAATTTAAGTAAAATAGAAAAAATAAAGACTTATATCAAATATACAAAGAGTAACAATGAGGAATGCTGAGAGATAGAGCCGACTGAGAGAGACTGAGAGAGGGCCAAAGAGGCAGACAAACATACAATCACACAGCCACACAGACAGGCACACAGACTTGCGTACATACATGCACAGAGAGAGACAAAAATACAGACACACAGACATGGAAAGATACAGACGCGCAAAGAGTCTCGGTGAAAACGTTGCAGACGCGTGTTATCTCGTCCTTCGCATAGTACAACATACAGAGAGAGACACCCAGACAGACAGACAGAAAGAGAGACAACAGACTTACAGAGAGTCTCTGTGACAACGTTGCAGGCGCGTGCGATCTCCTCCCTCGTCTCGTACGACGGGTAGTTGTTGTCCTGGAAGTAGCGTTCCAGTATCTCCAGGTGGTTCGGGCGGAACACAAACCTCTCCCGCCGGGGAAACCCCCCGTCCCCCGCACACCCCCCGGCCGCCCCCAACTCAGCCAGGTCGAGGGAGCTGACTGAGAGGAAACGCTTAGGAGGAGGGGGTCCACTGCCACCCCCCCCTTGGGGGCTGGCTGCACTGAGCAGCATCAGCGCTGCATTGGCAGCCACGGCTGCAGCAGAGCACATAGGGACCTTAGTGCTTCATCTACACAACAAATACAGGAGACCTTAGTGTCTCACCTACAGGACTACAGGAGACACTACAGACCTTAGTGTCTCATCTGCACAACGACTACAGAAGACACCATAGCCTCAGTACCTCACCTACACAACAACTACAGGATACACCATATATCTTAGTGTCTCATCTGCTGTACATGACTACAGGAGTCACTACAGATCTCAGTGTCTCATCTACCAACGAGTACAGGATACGCTACAGTGTGTACAGGGTGCGCCAAAAACATAGTCCCCTAGCAGATTCGCAATAACTCATTCAAAAATTAATATTTATGCTTCATCTTTCCAGGGATTGTAGCTGAGATA
The DNA here is from genome assembly GCA_034695025.1 of Chamaedrilus cognettii. Lineage (NCBI taxonomy): Eukaryota > Metazoa > Annelida > Clitellata > Enchytraeida > Enchytraeidae > Chamaedrilus > Chamaedrilus cognettii. The sequence goes on along the minus strand of JAQIWG010000058.1, from coordinate 14,857 downwards.
ATTTGACACAATTTAACTCTTGAATGCAAGCCGATTTTCCAGTTAAGTTTTCAGAACTTGTGTCAAATTATCTCAGCGACAATTCCTGAAAAGATAAAGCAAAAACATTAATTATTGACTGAGTTATCGCGAATCTGCTACAGGGTTATTTTTTGGGCGCACCCTCTATATCTTAGTGTCTCATCTACACAACGACTACAGGAGACAATACACACCTTACCGCCTGATCTACACAACGACTACAGGAGGCACTACTAACCTCAGTGTCTCATCAACGCTACGACTATAGGAGACACTAAAGACCTTAGTGTCTCATCTACATAACAACTACAGCAGACACTACAGACCCTAGTGTCTCATGAACAAAACGACTACAAAAGACATACAGCCTCAGTGTCTCATCAACACTACGACTACAGGAGACACTACAAACCCTGGTGTCTCATCTACACAACGACTACAGGAGACATACAGCCTCAGTGTCTCATCAGCACTACGACTACAGGAGACACTACAGACCTTAGTGTCTCATCTACATAACGACTACAGAAGACACTACAGACCCTAGTGTCTCATCTACAAAACAACTAAAGGAGACACTACAGACCCTAGTGTTTTATCTACATAACGACTACAGGCCTCGGTGTCTCATCAATACTAGGACCACACAAGACTCTACAGATTTCTAATCACTATGAAACTATTCGTTTCATATTTATTCTGGATTGAATTAGCATGAATTGCAGCACTTTGAGCAAGATGAATTATTGTAAACCAATAAAGATAAGACGATTAGTTGCCTTATTAAATAACTGAACAACGTCCACCCGTATAAAATTTGTACTACACTAGCATGTGCATAGCAAGTGCTCAGTAGTAGTGATTGAACAGCCACAGACAATATCTGATGGGTTCTCTCACCGATGCCGGCGGGGTTCTTGCGATAGACGATGTACCACTTCTGAATGGCGCGCCGACTGCGCTCAGACATCTCGTACAGGTCTCCCTTCATGTACCGACTCACATATGACTGACATATACCTGCATTCACATATATATACACTGACATATATACCGCATCTATAGTGCATACACATACATATATATGCTGACATATACCTGCATACACATAGGCATACCATACTTATATATTATACTCGCACTCAGGGCTTGAGCTGTGATTCGCCAAAATTGCCAACAAAGAATTCTTTGAGCAGTTGGCGAATTAGTTCTCGATTTTGTGAAGGCCCTTGGCGACTTTTTTATTCATCCGTCCTTCTTACAAGCTGAAATACTGGCTAAACGGTGATAAACAGAGCAATAAATTTGATATATTCCAGTACAACCAAAGGAAACAAATGTGGAACAAATTTTACTAAGAAAAGTACGGTCTGGCCAAAAAAATTCTTTTGGCTAATTTTGGCAATTTTTTTCAACATCCAGATCAGGCCCTGCTTGCATTACATGTATGCAGCAATCTACAATGCATACCATCATCATACACAACGCATACATACACCCAACATGTAACATATATAATAAACCTGCACTGCAGATCTATTGACATATATCTGCATACACTCATATGTACACACATGCACATATGTGGAATAATGTGCAATATCATGTGTACAGTACACACACATGTAACATATATAATATACCTGCATTGCAGATCAATTTACATATACCTGCATACATACATACATGCACATAAACGTATTACATTATTGTGCATGTGTACGCATGTGTAATATCATACGTACACACATACGTATTCATATTCGTACCTGCACCACGCATCAACTAAGATTTAACTGGCAACAAAATTCTGAGATCCATTATCTAGCACCCTATGCACAACAACAAGTAAAGCATCTAAAGTAGTGTAATGCGCTACCCCGCTGCACTGCACCTACAGAAGTGTAGTGCACTACCTCTGGTGCACTGCAGCTACTAAAGTGTAGTGCACTACCCCAGATTCACTGCACCTATAAAGTGCAGCGCGCTACCCCTGTCGCACTGCACCTACACATGCGTTGCTTGCTACCCCTGCAGCACTGCATGGTCTGCACCTTTACAAGTGTAGTGAGTTACCCCTGCTTCACTGAACCTATAGAAGTGTAGCACACTAATCCTGCTTCCCTGCACCTTCACAAGTGTAGCGCGCTACCCCTGCTAAACGGCTCCCACAGAAGTGTAGCTAACTGACCCGCTTCACTGCACCTACCACCACTACCACCACCACGAAGTGCAGCAGAGAACAAAGAAAAGCAGTAATCACGTTTCAAAACACTATGTTTACTAACAATAGCCACCTGGGCACAGAACAGTTGTCACATAGGACAGGAAGGACAGACACAACTGCTAAGACAATTAGGACAGCTACAATCAGGTAGGACTGCTAGGACAGGTAGGACTGCTAGGACAGGTAGGACTGCTAGGACAGGTAGGACTGCTAGGACAGGTAGAACTGCTAGCACCAGGAGGACTGGCAGGACATGTAGGACAGGTAAGACAGGTAGGACAATTAGGATTGCTAGGACAGGTAGGACTGCTAGAACATGTAGGACTGGTAGGACAATTAGGACTATAAGGACAGTCAGGATTGGTAGCACAAGTATGACTGCTAAGGGAGGTAGGACTGCTAGGACAAGTTGGACTGGTAGGACTAGCAGGACTACTACGACAGTACGACTGCTAGGACAACTAGGACTGCTAGGACAGTTAAGATTGGTACACAGTTAGGACTGATAGGACTGGTATCACAGTTAAGACAGCCATGAGAGATAGGACTGCTATGACAGTTAGGATCTATTCTACAACTAAGATAGTTAGGACAACTAGGGCAGTAAGGACAACAGTTACGACATCCAGAACATAGAGAGAGGTGAGAGCGACCTGCGAGTGTCGCTATCAGCGACTCCAGACGCCAGATTTGAAAGGTCTCGACGTCGCTATAGCATTTAATTTTATTACGTGCATGGCATTGTATCTTTACTCTCATGGCTGTGCCAGAAAATGAACACCCTGGCGTCCCGAGACGACGAAACACCTAGGTCTTGACGTCTGGACTCCAGAAAAAAGTAAATCAAAACACTGGCAATGCAGGTTTTCACATCAGTCCGTGTGAAGGTTTAGTTTCTCAATATCCCACTTGCGTTCAGTTTCACGCTGCGCGCCGCCGCCCTTGCTAACCAACTCAACCGTGACGCTTGACGTGCCCGGCGACGCCGTCACGATCACGTGCCTCAAGGGATTTCGTCTGTTCAATGGCGAGACAGTAAAGCAGGTCACGTGCAACGAAGACGGCAGCTGGATCGTCATCGATGACTGCAAAGGTTCGTTTTGGCTCGAATTCACTCTTGTGCTTCTTTGTATCGATTATAAATATAGAAAATGTGTCTTACAGAAAATTAGCTCTTATAAGAACGCAAATACTAGAAACAGGCATGATTCTTTAACTGTTCTCAAAATAAATAAATTACTCACGAACCTGTTGTGCCTTTCATATTTGCAATGAATAGGGTTTACTGATCTAGATAATTATTATTTTGAACATGGCTTCAGTCATCATGCTGTCTATCAAAAGTGTGTAAATCAATTGCCTAGCCTATGACATGCAGATCTAATTTAGCAATCAATCGGCTCTAAGTGCCGTTTGAGTTACATTGGTGACTAAAACGTTGCATTGCCCACATTACTTTGTATCTGTATCTTATTATGCTCTTTCCGGAGACACGCTTAAATTATCATTTTGTATGCTACAGACGCCTGATGATGATCTATATTGTATGGCAAGATAGCCGCTGCGCTGGTTACAGCGATATTCTGCGCGTCGCTGCTGGTGGAAGGTGACGTCATGCTGAGCACGAACCTCGTGGTGTACGGGACGCTCGTCTCTGCTGCGTGTCACGAGGGCTTCACCTTCACCCCCCTCCTCTCCTCTCTCACGCTCCTCTGCAACGATTCCGCTCTGTGGAACGATACCATTCCAATCTGCCAGCGTTGAGTACCGTCTGCTGCCAAAGATTTAGGCCTAGATAGGCGTTCTTACCATCGTTGTTCAATGTTCTTGAGATGTTTAGTCTGCCAAAAAAGTTTGGCATGCATTTACTCCCTTAACAAAATGTTGCTTATATAATAATAATAATGATGTGTTCGTAGTCTGTTTTGGCGTCCGTAGACGTCATCGGGGACCGCCCGTCACTGTAGACAATCATTGGTTCATAGCTGGTGGAAACCCAGGCGAGGGGACAGGAACAGCAACAAAATAATTAATTGTCAGAATAAATGTAGGCGTAGATGTTTGGTGGCGAGGTGGTAGAGTGTGCAGTACAAGTGCGAGGCATGGGTAGAGGTACATGTGGAAGTATGCAACAATTGATCAAGGGCTATTGGGGTGTCTCATCATGGAAAATAGCCAACCTGTGCTGACACAGAAAAATTGACGTGTTTAGCATTCTTGCATCTCTGCTCATCAACACCCTTGAAATAGGGTTCCCAATACTTTGTATTTATTTTCAATTCAATAGTGTTTAGCAGCCATTGGTAATTAACCGTAACATGCTTGATACCCACAGCCGTGTACTGTGGGCATCCTGATGCGGTGGATAACGCGCGGTACAGCGGTCCGCTCGCTGCAGCGCCCTACAGCACCACGAGCGGCGGCGGTGGGGACGGCGGGGGTGGAGCCGGCGGAGCGAGCGGGAGCGAAGGGGGTGGGGACGGCGGGGCGAGCGGGGGCGGAGGGGGGGCGGTCCTGCCATACGGTACGGTCGTGTCATACTCGTGTCTCAACGGACGGAGGTTTGACGACGGACTCGCCTCCAAGGCGGTCCGCTGTGTCGGGCCGGGCGTCTGGAACGAGACTCTACTCACATGCGCGTGTAAGCCAAGATTTTATTTATTTATTTCTTTGCGTCTTGACGCTCTGTGCATAATTGCAAAAAACAAAACTACATCAAGTTTTGAGTGCAGCAAAGCCATGGGTAAAGTACTACATGAAACTTTGAAAGAAAAAACCAAACTTTTAACGTTAACCAGTTTGATAATGTATGACTTGTTAATCTCCTTGAGTTTAAAAAAAATGTCCTTTGCCGTATGGTTATCGAAATACAAGCCTATGAAATCAATTAATTTAATGTTCTAAACTAAGCTAGAACATAGAAGTAAGTCTTAGTGTAAACAACTGTTGTCGAGTGGGTTTAATCCCACAGCACCAGTTCTACTTACCAAAAGTGGCCCACTTGCACTCGTATTCGCTGCCCGGCTCCAATCGAGCGAGTCGGACTTCTTGCCCAATAACACTACTTCAACAGCAGTCAATTTAATAATTTTACCAGGCGCTTTTGTTCTCACTGTTCTTACTAAATTATTATACACACTTCAAGACAAGCTTTGATCAGACTTCGATCTAGTGTGGATATTGGCGCTGAAAGCGGTTCAGCACGAGTGTGATGATAAAGCATAGACGATGCAGGAGCCAAATGTTGGCAAGCGCGTCCTAAACAACTCCGCCATGGCCTTTGGTAGAAAAACAATTTGGAGCTAATTTTTTTTAATTGAAATGTATTTCACAAAAGTAAAAAACTCATGACCGGGGGGGAGGGGTAGTGTCCCTGATTTATTCCTACATCCAATTTAAGTGCAAACAATTATTTAAAAACCTCCCAGCCTCGATCCCCACGAGGCCCCCAACATCTTATCCTCAACTCCAGTCACCGTGTCTTTAAAAGTGCAATTTAGATTTTTGTTTTCTTCCTCGGATGTGAGGAGAGTGCTTTGGACTGTTACAGCCGCATCAACAGTATAAACTCCTCCTCCATAAGCTCGTGATTCTTCAGTACTTCTGACCATATTAAGAGGGGTTCTTTATTTCAGTTGGTCGGTGCGAGCCTGTGCCCGGCTTGCTGAACGCTCAGCCCAACAGCACATCAGCTCAGCGGGGCAGTGTCGTCAGCTACAGCTGCGGTGAGGGGTACCGGCTCGACACACAAGGGGGCTCAGACTCACTCACCTGCGACGAGATGGAGTGGGTACCGAGCGTACCATACTCTAGCTGCGTGTGTGAGTAGGCCTGCTGAAAACAACCACGCAACACGCCTCAATTTTTGTATTCACTCAGCACAAAGCATTTGTTAAAATAATTTCTCTGATGCTTAGACATGCATAATTTAATTATAACTTTTTTTTATTACGGATCGAACGGCAGTGATGTCTTTTCTCTTACAGTATAATTTCTCTGAAATATCTGTAAATCTCTGTCGATGCCTCGTGTTGCTCTGCTCCCGTTCAGCGCAGACATGTCCGACCCTGCTCTTATCCAACGCGACGATCGTCGATCAGACGGGTGCGACGGTTCTTCCCCCGGGGACGGCGGCCTTCCTGGGGGCGGCGGCCTCCGCGGGTGCGCTCGGGGTCAACGGCGTGGGGGCGCAGCTGACGGTCCGTTGCGACGAGGGCTTCACGATCCTCGACAACGAGTCCTTGACCCTCGTCTGCTCCCTCGCCGGACAGTGGATCCTGTCGACTAACACTGAGGCTGGACGGTCCTCACTGGACACCGGCGCTGCTGATCAGCTGACCATCGCAAACGTAGTGTGCCTGCGTAGGTGTTTTGGTTGTAGTTTCGTCTCGTCTGAAAGCAATGTTGCAGTTCTAGGTGGATTGCTCTTTGAATGGCCTATGTGTTTCATTTCTGCATGCCCATATTGGGATCGTTTAAAATTGAATTTTTATGTCTTGTATTTCATGTATTTGACGTATCTGCTGTCTGAGCGAATGATGTTCTTCAGTTTTATGTATTTTTTTTGGTTAGTGTGCTAAGCTGTGTGTTTAGTTGAGTTTTTTTCTAAGTTTCGTTTTGTTATTACTTATTTTACTGTGTACAAGAGAGCGTAATCACAGAAGACTATGATAGGCACAACTTAATTCACAAAATTCTATTTAGTCAATAGGCCTAAGTGTTTGTTTCAATTGAGATTGGGTGTTGGAGATTGTTGCTAACTCTCCGCACGCTATGCTCGTATTTTATTTGATTTTCTCACAACATTTTTACATATTGATGCCTTATTAATGAAAAAGACAAGTTAAAAACTTTTTCTCCCAAGCATAACTTCTTGCTGTGAGCAAGAAGTTATTTCTGTTGCCAGCGGTCAACTGCGAAAACCCTCCCCCCATCATGGACGCCATGACCCAATACTTCTCCACCACATACGGCAGTCTGGCCCTCTATCAGTGTCTGATTGGCTACTGGATGTCACGTGACGTCTTCACGGCAGCGGTCACGTGCCAGGCCGACAGCAAATGGGAGGAAATGAAGAATTTGAGTTTCCCATCATGCACAGGTACATGTAGTCCAATTACAGTCCTAGATGAAAAAATACAATCTACCATGCTGTGCACTGAACACCACGCAAATTTTATAATCTCTCAAAGAAATGCATGGATGCCTTAAATATCTCACCTATAAAATCTACTACATGAAAACGAAACTGATTTTCTATTCAAATGTGAGATATTGATCAGAATTTAAGAATCAATTTACATGTAGTTTCTGTAATCTATATTGGTTTTACATCTTAACATTCTTAATATCTTAACGTTTTTGACAGTCTTAACAATGAGAGACTTTAAGACAGGAACAATTGTTGACATGAAAATTCCTTTCACAATTGCGTACTGCAGGCAACTGAATCGGGTTACTGCCATGTAATGCGCTTATCATTGGCTGAACTCCACTAATTCTATGTCTGGGTGGGGTTGAGTGGACGTCGCATCTCGTATCAGCCAGTTTTCTCAACACACGGATATACCCAGCGTCGGTTCAAGGTACTCTACACCAGCCCAGAGATTTGTTTAAAATTCAGTTTTATTTCTTTCACAGCGGTCTGTTGTCCACGGCTACTGACTCAAGTAGTCAACACATCTCTCACCACTCGCGGCACCGTCGTGCAGGTCACGTGTGTCGCGGGTCAAAGGTTAGCGGGGGCGACAGGGTCAGAGGACAACGTGACGTCAGAGTGCAGCGCGTGGGGGAAGTGGATCCCGAGCGTGCCGGACTGCGTCGGTAGGATGTTAGTTTGTACACGTGCATGTTGACCATCTACCACCACTCAGGGTCTAGTCGCAGTAATTGACAATGACCACGTTTTGGTTGAGTTTGTGACATATTACTCTATGATAGCCCGAGGCTATGTAGGCCCTAGCTAGGCCCCTTTGAATTTGTATTAGTTTAATTATGGTTAAATTTTAATGCTATTCTTTGCTGGTGATATAATTATGAATTATAATTATTTTAAGGAAAGTCAATATTAATATCTTGCTTCAAAATTAAAATAAAGAGCTTGTGTCGCTGTGTAGGGTTATATATCCCAAGGGTTTGGGATAAGGGTAAGGGTAAGTACATTTATTACCCCTACGAAATCTGTCTGAGACTGTCTTCACCCGGTACACAAGCATGCTTCTTCTGACCCCCTCCCAAGTACGTATGCTCTTCCCCCCTGCCTTCCCTCCTCGTCAAACATCTCTATGGCGGCTTGCGCTCGTCGCTTGTTCTTCACTGACTCTTCACTGCTGCTACAAAGTGTTGATGTGATACTGCAATATGGCAACAGTCGAATACGCACTCTAATGCACCTGTGAGCCTTTATTGCTGCTCAGACTATATTTGAATTCTTTGTGAACCTCCCCCCCCTCAATAAACATACTTACGTTTTTCCGATTCCCCTTCCTCCCATACGCAAGCGTATGCTCTAACCCCCCCCCCTCCCCATTGCGCATGTAAGAAACGAGCCCTAATGACGGCTTAAGCTTCTAGTGTTGCGCCTAAGATCTCTACAAGTTCATTTACAATTAATTTTTGCTCAACTGCAGCATATCATTGTTCTGTGCGACGAAGCTCAAGTGGCGCAAGTGCCAGTGACGTCGACACCAGTGGAAGGGCCGCAGTCTGACGTCATCGGCATGGTCGTGACGTCATGCCTCGCTCTCGGGTTCGCTCTCATGGTCGCCATGGACCTGAAGTCACTGCGCGCTTCTGCCTCCTTCCTTAGATCAAACCTTCGCTAACTTCAGCACAAAGCAGTTCTGGATAACAATATATTGCTGAGTAATTATATAGGCCTAGTGCTGGACAACAATAGTGATGAACATCCATGATTTGTTAAACAGTTTGTAGACTAGTTTGGCTTCCTTTAGCAATATGAAAAGACTAAAAAGCAAATTATCCATTTGGCTGGCTTTTATGTCTGCCTCGCAAGCTGGGTTTTCCTGCTTGCATGATACACATGTAGGCCTACAGCCAGAGGCGTAGCCGCGTAAGGGACGGTGGGACGCGTCGCTCCTGCGGAACAGGGCATCCCCCCAAAGAAAAATTAGGTCCCCCTAAGAAATGCATTGATGGGGGGAGACGTCACCCCATGATTGATTTTGGTCCCTCCAAGAAAAATAAGTGTCAATTTTTTGTGAAAAATCTCCATCAGCACCCTCCTCCCCCAGCCCTGCTCGTGAGCTCTGCGTCGAAAGGATTAACTACGTTTTAAGACTTTATTTGTCACATAACGGTCTTTATGGTGACACTATGGTCACATAAGATTCTTTTAAAATTTGGTTACCCACCGAAAAATCCGTGGCTACGCCCCTGCCTACAGCTGTAGTTATATTTTGTTATTTTCTGCCGATTGATATCTTATATTGATATCAATATATTAACATTGAAACTAAATAATCCGCTATTATTTTTTATATTAAAAGGGAAACAAAAATTGGGACTTGGTTCCGTGAAAGCGAAAGCTAAATACTCTATATTTCGTTTTGTGCTTAACATACAGGATGGGCCAAAATAAGCAGATACTCTAATGCTTTTCATGCATGACTATTCCAATTATTTTGTGTCCGAAAATGACCCAGTTTCACAAATAAATACATGTAGCCGTCCATTCAGAACATTTTTGCAACGCTTGATTGAATTCTGTCCATTATTTCCAAAATTATGAACTTTTAAAATAAACCTTGTCTGATGTTTTGATGCAAAAATACAATAAATCGAATGATAATCATTAGTGCTTATAATGCAATAATTTGGCTAGGTAGCTATTCTTAATTATTTTAACTGCATATATGAATTTGATTGCCGAGTGAGAAAATTGACTTTAGAAATGTCACAAAAATGACACCTACATAACAAAATTTAGTTTGTAGTGGTTAAGGTGTCGGACTTCGAGTCCAGAGGACCAGGATTCAAGTCCCCGCGCCGGTAACTATCAAACCATGCGTTACAGGCCCTTCAGCAAGGCTGTTAAACACACAAGTGTCGCTAGCTGCTAACCCCGTGCCAGATAATCATTTATTTGGTTGGCGTCAGGAAGGGCATCCGGCCGTAAAAACCCAGCTCCAGCAGTCCTGATCAAGGCGAGCGAAAACCTGTGTGAAAACATGGACATTAGCAGATAACACGATAAAAATGAGGTTAGTTAGTTTTTTTAATGTCACAAAAATGGAAAAGTTGCCATTTTAGCATAGAAGAGTCAAAAATGTGTCGAGAAAGCAACCATAAATTAAAAACAAGGACGCCGAAAAGTCAATTTCAAAGGCTCGTAAATTTTGAACTATGTTACAGAATTACACGAAACTTGGCAGAGGCATTAGCAATTGACCGTTATTGATATGTGCAAAATTTGGCGATCTTGAGAAAAAAACTGCTACGAATCCACGAAAACGTCAATTTGTTGCGGTAAAATATCAGACAAGTCTATTTCAAAAGTTCATAACTTTCCAAATAATCGACAGTAGGCTATTCAATCACCTTTGACACGCCTGCAGCAAATAGACGGCCACTTAACTTCGCAAGATTTGATCATCTTTGGATAAAAATTGTCATAGTTATTCATGAAAAACTTTAGTGTATCCGTTTTTGGCCCATTCTGTAGCTGGCATTCGAGATAGTGACGTTAATCATAATGAGAACGCGTCTGCTCGAAGAGTGGCAGCGGTTTGAACACAAAATCATCGATTTAGCAATCAAACAGAGCCCTCCAAGATTTCTGCCGTGTGTTAGTGAGCAACCTTCACATCACATAGATTTTTTAAAGGTTTTGTTTCATACAAAAGTCCTGCTTTCTCCCAACTGGTGTTTCTCCAGTATTGTGTACTTGATAGCTATTAGTCTTTTTATAAACGACATCATTTTCATCCATTGGATAATAACATTGAATCAATCTGATTTGAATAAGTTTTATCCGCCGGATAAAAGCATTTTTATCCACTGCGTAAAGCACTTCAATCATCTGCTAGAAGCATTTGTATCCACTGGATAAAAGCACTTTCATCAACTGTTAGAAGGACTTTCACCAACCTGTTAAAAGCACTTTTATCAACTGGATGAACAAGTGCTTACTTGTATCAAGTGGATAAAGTACTTGTATTAACTGAATAAAGTACTTGTATCAAGTGGATAAAGTACTTGTATCAAGTGGATAAAGAGAGGAGGCCGAGTGGAGGTCAGATGTTCGTGCGCCGTCGCAGCACTTCACGATAGTCGATCTGCTGCACAACATCGCCCCGTCCCTCGTCCCTCTTCGCGCCCCTCACATCGCCTCGCCCCTCGCCCCCTGGCTTGGTGAAGTTCGTTCGACGCAGCAGCGGTCGAGGGTCAAAGCCGCCCGAGGCGTCGAGCTGCAGCGTCTTCAGCTCCACCCGCGGTCTGCGAGCAACAGCGTCAGTGGCGGTGCCAGACGGAAAAATCGGAGGGGAAGGGGACAGCGGTGTAGACCATTGTAAAATGTAGATCACTTGCTCGTAAACACAAACATTCTCGTTCATTAGGGAGGATCAGACGTAGATCTGGTCCTCTCAAATTAAATTGTACCATCACAGGCCGATCGTCATATTCTAAGTAGGCTAGCAGCCGTCAATTTTTCATTCAGTATTATTTATATAATACCAGCTGTGAATATTAAATATCTTTCCAATTTAGCTAAGACTAAGACGGTGCTGCGCGAGCGAAGCTCACTTATTAACTAGGAAGACCAATAAGTCACTATCAGTAGCAGTAGTTTTCTCATAATAATCTTAAGGAAAGAAAAATATCAAATCAAGAGAAACGAAAAACTTTGGAGGGTCGGCCGGAGACGATGAAGATCCCTAAATTTGGGGGACCCTGCAGCAAAATTTGAACGGTGGACGACCGCTCTCTCTGCCTCGACGTGGCCCTGCCACTGAACTGCATTGTACTGCAAGCAACAACCTTTCACTGCAAGCAACAGTCTTGCGCCAAAGCAGCAGCACTGCACTGAAGCCTTGCACTGCAAGAAACAGCGTTGCACTGCATGCAACAGCTTTGAGATTAATTGCAAATTTAATTGGCTCTATTGCAGTGGTTTTCTGTTAAATGTGATGAATCGTGATCACAAGTTTGATTGACCATAGGCCAAGTAACATGGTCACAAAACAAGGAACACCGAACGACAAAGAGCTTGGAGGGCGCCGGGGAGTTGTGGGGCCACGGCTCCCGTAGCTGTCCCCACATGGCACCGTCAGTGCACAGATTGAGAGCAAGCAAGCTGACCCGCGGCCGAGTTCTGCGAGGCGAGTGACGCGGGCAGTCGATGCAGCGTCGCGGCCTCCGCTCTGCGCCCTGCAAGTGTCGACACTCCGTGCCTGGACCTGAACACAACATCGTGTATACAGACACCACACCTGAGCACAACATCGTGTATATTGACACCACGCCTGAATACTACATCGTGTATACAGACACCACACCTGAACATAGCATCGTGTATATTGCCACCACGTCTGAACGCAACATTGTGTATGTACATAGACACCGCGCTTGTAGTGCCACATTGTCAAGAAATTAGTTTCCCTCCTTGTCATCTGCATTGTGCTTTTCTGCTCTTTCTGAAGCAATGAAGTTGACGAAAAATCCATGACAAAACATTCAAATACAAACTGTGTTCGCCTGCGCTGAATGCCAGGAAATTCCCTCCGCCCCCCGCTCCTCTCCCCCCTCGTTCGACCCTTGAAGCTCCCACTCGTCTTCGCTACTCCCCCCGTCCCCCTGCTCCCCCGCGCCCCCGAGCCCCCGCGCGGCCTCGCTGATGATGGTGTTGAGCTGGAGCTGTATGACGCTCGCCTGTGCGCGCCACATGCGGAAGTACTTCTGGAGGATGACGGCCGCCCTGTGCTCGGTGTCCAGGCCCGCGAGGGACTGACGCCGCGCCCCGGACAGTAGGAACCCGCGCACCGCTGCACAGTCCACGTGCACTTACCACTCTGCGACACGCACCGCTGCACGGTGCACATGCACTTCTGCGACACGCACCGCTGCACAGTGCACATATACTTCCACTCTGCGACACGCACCGCTGCACAGTGCACATATACTTGCCACTCTGCGACATGCATCGCTGCTTACACATTTACGATTTTGCGCTACTCAACGCATCCCTGCACCGAGACTCAGTTGTTCAGATAATCACGCAGTGCTCGCACAAAGATTTTGTTAAAGTAGAGTGGTTCCGCTTGTTGCTCAACATGGGAGGGAGATTTTTTCACTCGCCTGTATAACGCATTAGCCCCCCCCCCCTCGCGGCTTTGGGTGGTGCTAACGGAAATGACAGGGGAGAGGTGCTGGCGAAAGTTTTTGAAGCCATTTTTCTCTGTGTATTTCTAGGCCTACTTCGCATGAGAGCAATTAATCATTGTAAGCAATGCTTATCCATTTAAAAAGTCATTGTGCCTGTTCAATCTTCAATTTTTTTTGATCATTCCTAAGTCCTTTTTAGTTTTTACCATAAGGGTAACACCCCGGTTGACGGTCGGCGGTTGCTCCCAACGTCATGACAAAAAGAATGCAAAATTGAGTGGGGTTTGCTCCCTTGGTTCATATCTTAGAGGGGATTTTCAACCTGAAGGGAGATTCCTGCGATCCCGCACCTTAGTTCGAGCACTGTACATAACTCACCTGAGGAAAGAAGGGCGGCCTGGCGACGCATCTCATCTTCCACCCCTTCCGTCTCCACCCCTCCTTCCTTCACGTTCTTTCTCTCCATTCGTTCTCTCGAGCCTCTCTCTCTCTACCAAGTCTGTTCTACTCTCAGTTTTCCAACACCTTCTCTTTAGCACCCTGTCCCCTTCTCCGTTTTCTTAATCCTTTCCGTTAGGCATATAGCCGTAGAACTACTACATTGATTTTTTTAATTCCACTAAAATAATGTCATGTCACGTCAAAGTTACATATGATGTTCTATAAACTTAGTAAGCGACTTTTACATGTTAGGCTGGTTCGAGCTGTTTCTTTAAAATCAATGTCTGAAATCAACCCTAAGCACCGTACTTTGAAATTTATGTTTTTAAAAATGAAAACAAGCCTCATCTACACTATGATCCAAAAAATAAGGAGACCTCACACTCATGGCTGTAGCATAACTGTGTTTAATTCGGACCGTTTAAACAAAAAATTCACCACTGGAAGGAGGACTAAATTTGCTACAAATTTCATAGGTTGGTGTCTTGCAAAATTGTCCCACAAAGTCGCCAAATTTCAAACGAAAACATTAATGCGTTCAAAAGTTATGAAAGTTCTTGTAAAAGAACTCGAAAAATGTAATCAACCACACGTTAAAGCGGCTTGAGTTCTTGACTTACAAAATAGCGTCTCAGTAACAGAGCGCTTTGATTCCCCATTTGAATTATTTGGTAGCCCTGAAAGGGGCCGATTTTCGCTGGCTAACTAAAGCTGATGCTCAAAGTGGCCACCGTCTCCGCTGATGCAGGCCTTGAGTCTTTTCCTGAAGGCAAGGACAGCTTTGTCGATTGGTGCCTGCGGCAGGTCAGTCCAGATCGCCTCCAG
>JAQIWG010000057.1:0-52293 GCA_034695025.1 Chamaedrilus cognettii | reverse complement strand
TCTCTGTTAGGATCTCAAGCGCTTCAGTTGGATTGGATTTACGCGAAATCCTTTATAGCCTATTAGTGTGTGTCAATGGGTTAGTTTATGGTGGGGCTAAGCCACTACTGTTTTTACTGTTTTTATTTCAAGCCCCCCAGTTGAATTGCGAAGCCCCCCCCTGTTTTGTTAAATCACATGTCTGTGCTTACATGCATGGAAAGAACTGCTCAGAATATCTGTAAGAATGTGTGTTCACACCCCCCCTCTACTCCCTACCCCGGTCGTGAGTTCTGCATGGAAGGGAAAACAAGTTTAAAGTCTCCCCTCTACCGTCGTGAGTTATACACGCAAAAAGTAATTTTTTCCTAGGGGCTAGAGTCCTTTAAAGCCCCCCTCCCGGTTTTGGAAGGCAAAACTGTTACTGCACTGGATGCTGAGGGCAGGGGTTACCTGAATAAAATTAAACAAGTATCCGACAATGTCCTCGAATGGAAAAATGAACCTTAACTCACTATTATTAATTAGTAATATTATTAAATGCTAGATACGCATGCTCGAAGATTGAATAGGCTTGCTGTAACTATTACTACAAGCACTTCAAATAGGCCACATTTTCTTACAAATCACCCTCTAATTTTTAAAAGCCGTTGACTCCTTGTTGATGCATGCGTTAGGGCTCGCTACTCGAAATGGGCGTGTTTCATAGCAGCAACAGTCTGGCAGAACTGATCACGTTATGCAGGGAAGAGACAAACGTGATGGGGAATTTAAATTAGACTGGGCGACGATGACAAATTTAAGCGCAGTTGGAGAGGGGCTTGGTTTTGGGCTTGAGATGATAACCAGTGTATTGGGCGGGGTTGCAATTTAAGGACTGCAGTAGTAACGAAGACTATTAATTCGGTTCTGTATGCGAGGACCGCCACATAACCGTTCCCCTTCTGGGCTGCAAGTCTATTCTTTGTTCTCCGACTTGATGGGGTGAAAACCAATGTATTAGGGTTACATGGGCCTGTGTTTAAATAAAATCGCTACCACACTGACAACAATAGTCCCAAAATGATCAATATAACAGTGCCGTTGTTTTCTGAATCTGCTTGTCTTAATAAGCAATCAGCAAATAAATTACTGGTACCTTGAAGTTCAATTTAATCACTAATTTGTTTATTATTATTAAGCATTTATAAATTTACATAGCATTTTAATATTTATGTCTTTAAATATTTATTTAATATTAGGCCTTAACGGTTGAAACTGCAGACATTACGAGCCGAATCGATATTTTTACTCGGCAGTAAACGCCTGAAACTCTTCGGAACTTACTACTCAGATGCCCTACCATGCCTGTTGCCCAAATAGCGCCCACTCTGATGGCTCGGAACGATGTCGTTAGAACCCAACAACCCGTCGCATCACGAATCTTTATGCACCGCAAGCCTTGCGGTAGTATCCAAGCAATCGCACGCAGCGCAACAAGAATATACTATCATCGGATGATATATTAGGCTAAAGGAGATTATACAATCCCAGCCGACACCACTATTGTCGCTGATGACACAGTAGGCATACACTACAATGATTCAATTTGTGTTGCTGCAGTCTTAGCCAGATCTGCTACTGCCGGTTGCTAGACTTCGACTTCAAGTCGGGATTTTATTTTGTAGTCCGAATTAACCCATCGATACACTAATTTACCAATTCGATACAAATCTTTCATATGTTTTCATCGGTTAATTCAGACTACAAAATAAAATCGAACTTCAAATCGAAGTCTAGCAACCGGCCTCTAGAGTGTTATCGTCTTGCTGCAGTAGAAACCGACTGATATTGCAGTTATTGTCAACTCTCTCTCTCTCTTTCTAGTGTGATGCCGCGTGGCAGGTCTCTGGCATCCAACTTTTCCACTACGACCTTTCTCGGCCCTTCTCTTCAGCACTCCATACGTTTCCTTCGCAATAGAATCGACATCTATTGTCAACATTTTGTTTCAATAGGCCCCTATCCTAGCGCAAGCGGAAAATAACCAAAGCAATTGAGGCCGAATGACGTTTGTCTGTTGCCATATTAGGATAGGCTACAGCGAAGACGCGAGGAGATAAAATTTCAATTTACAGCGAACAATGCTAATAAGATATAGCGCGTCGGTGATCTTTATCAAACTGCTGTCTCATGCAGACGATACAAAAAGAGTTTTATCTTATTGGTCCACAATGTCAGGTTTTCAAATCCATACATATTCTCATTATCTAATAATGAGCAATTTAGGATAAATTTTGCGCGTCAATAAATACTGGCATAATTTCAAAACCGTCAAAAAGTAGGCTTAAACAGCGTCAAAATTATAATGTTTACAAATTGTATTGATGCGCAAAGACTGGAAATTTATAAGCATTTTGTAGGACGAGCATCGTACCAACGCACCAACCAAGGAATGCATCAAAACTAAAATCAGCTAGATTTATCGTGAGCCTAAACATCGTTATTATTGTTAGTCCCCACCTCTTAATTGCAATGCACCAACCACAGGTGCAATAATAATATGAAGATTGAAGACTTCTGTTAAGTGTTTATGGCTACAAAACTGGCGCGAAACAAACAGTTTGAGCTACTTGAATTTATACCCAAACTGCGCTTATTAGCCTATAGAATTTAGATCCTGACAACTTTTAATACCTCATTGGTTTTGCTGTATAATAGTGAAGAGAAATGATGAAAAAGGCTTTAAAATAGCGCCATACCAGACAGACTCGTCGCGGCTCGCAGCGTGTCGAGAAGGAAGCTGGAGTGGATGCAAAGTCGAAAAGTCGCAGTCGAAAAGTCGCAAAATCGCAAAGTCGAAGTCGCAAAGTCGCGAAGTCACAAAGTCACAGTCACAAAGTGCATTTTAACTCAAATATTCGACTAGGGGTTAACGGCTATAGACTAACGTGTCAGAAAGATGGCGTACAGCGGAGTATCGACAGCCAACTGCAACCATGTTTGTGCGGCATTGTGCCTCGGATTGGAATACAGTCCGGCTAGGCCTGCGTGTCCGTTCTCCTTTATTACTGCAACCCAAGCACGAATCCCGGTGCTTTGTTTATTTGCATTCTGCAGCTAAATATGGATCACCGTAGATTTAGCGTACAGAGCTAGACCACGATGCAGCTGTGGCATTTGCTCGCAGTCGCTACTATTTCACGGCAAACGGCTTTCTGCCAGAAACAATAATGCTTCGTTCTTGTGAAATTCCTGTTCTTTTTCTCCCACCTCCGACCTCCTATAGCATTTCCACTTATATCATGTTATATGGCATTGAAATTGAAAAAGAAGCACGATTTTTAGTGACGGAATCGGGATGGAAATGGTGACAGATAGCTCCCTCTCTCTCTCACCGTGCAGGGCGATGACGCAAGAAAAGCCTTTCCTTACGTGAAAAAGATCCGAAAGATCTAGTAAGTGATAGTAAAGACATCCCTGCCTTCGCCGCTAGGGATATATCACTAGATTTAGAAATATTTGAGCGATTTATGGATCTCATTTTTAAGGCAATCCCCAGATATCTGGGGATATTTACAAAATAAAATAACATATTTTATAATGGGAGCTGGGGATATTTTTCATCAAAAAATGTTATATTGAAGCATGGTATCACTGTTCGTCGTTCTGGTCACATATTATGTGACATATATGAGTGGTGGATCTTGTGAGAGCAAACACAAATCTGCAGACCTTCCCCCCGTCGTGAGTTTCGTTTCATTGACAGTATAAACTCACGTCGCCTCCCCAGTAAAAATCTTAAATTCGTCCCTGGTATATTTTTTCCGGACATGAGTCCGATAGCTCCCAAGTAACGTGAGGGAAAGTTTAATGGTTGATCCCACAGCGCCAATTCTGCTTTCCAAAAGTGATCCTTCCCTCCCCACGGTCCCTGCAGCCCAGGGCATTTTAAAAGGAATTTTCACTGAGGGGCATTTTAATGGATAGGGCCAATTTTATCGACACTTTCACATGTAAATTATCTCCAAAAGGACATTACTTGCTTACAGCTCTATATTTACCCGCACGTTAATTGCAATTGGACTCCATACCTGAATTTAGCAGCAACCTGTTAACAAGCCAATAAAAAAATTAAAATTCCGGAAACGCTGACTATGGCGTAAAAAAAAAAAGAAAGTAGCATCGGCTAAAATAGGGCAAAAAGTGGGGGACAAAATGCGAAGGGCTGGGGGGTATTCCTGAGGGCTGGGGGCAATTTGCCCCCCCCACTTTGTATGGTAAAAAATGCTCTGCTGAAGCCAGTCAAATCCAGCATAGACGCTACAGCCTTGACCTATACAGGACGTTACACGTGGGTCCGCCGGCACGAAGCTTCAGAAGCGGGATAAGGGCTCAAGCTAGCGTCTTATTGATTATCGATCAGCCGGAAAACAATCACATCCAAATCTGATTCGCCCGAGCGCCCTTAGAAAAAAGAAAGCCTCTCGGTTTGCAAACGGAAAGCGTGCCAATGCAAGGAAACTTGGTCCAACAAAGGAAATGAGGCGTTAGTGTAACTCACATTAAGTGGAGGGTTGAATATTATACAGGCTATATATAGCACAGCTGTGAAAACAGGCAATATAGGCTTCCAGCTGCTGTTTGAAACTAATTACTTTCTTAAAAAACGATCAGGTTATTGATTGAATTAATAACTAAATAGTAATCAATAAATTGAAATATTATTAGCGATCGAGCCCTGTCACTGTTAGCCTACTTACACCGATGCCATTGCTACCGCGTCAGAAATCGAAATGACACACTCTGCCCACGTCTGCGAAAAAACTATTGCATTAAAGTATGCATGCGTGCATGCAAAATATTTATACCATAGTACTACCGTAATGCAATAGGCCTATATGGCTCGTGAAATTTAGCTGTCCTTCATCGTGGCCAAAAATGCAATAAAACTCGGCTTGAGATGCAAGTTTCCATGGAACAGCCTACTTTTAGCCAAAGAAAATTTGTTATAAGCCTCAGGTGATTGCATGCGTGGGCGTCTAAAACTAAGCCAAGCTAAAACAATTACCCGGGCTGCGGTACGTATGCATGTACTACAGAATGACATCATAACATCAGGCAAGCGTGCTAGCACAGGCTTTTGTGAAGCAGAACAGTTTCCTTCTTAAGAGCAAAGTACTAACCAGCTAAGACCAATCCGATCAGCTCAACAGATTCCATAAGGAATATCAGCAAGATGAAATCGGCTTAAAACTGACGCATGTGAATTCCTGACAAATAACTTATCACACTTTGACACTTTTAATTATGATATCATAATCACGCATTGAAAGAGAGATAATATACGGGTTACGATGTATATTATAATATGCGCCGTATACAAAACAAAATACAATAAATCAGGTTTACAGTTGTAGGTCTAGGCCTAATCTTTAATGAATGCAAAAGAAAATGTGAGACGTTTTACATGTAATTAACATTGGCGGTTTAATCTGCAATGGGAGACAAAACGTTTGGCTATACCATTGCAGATCAAACCACCAGGGTTTCAGCAAACACAACGGCCTTTTGACAAGAACAGGCTTCAACAGAAATTACTACTAGTACTACTACAGCAGCTATACCGGCTATCGTTCGCTCTAATCTAGTCGTTAAATTCCGCCAACTGGTTATTAATCGACGATTAATAAAGAAGCAGACCCAGAACTTTCCGCCGTGATCAAATGCTAGCATAGAAGGACCCTCAAGAGCCGAGTTGATAACGATTAACTAGGCGCTTGAATCCTATAGTTAAGCGCAGGGTTCTCATGTATCGAGCAATTGCTCGATTATCCAGCAAAACGACCCAGATTTGTATATTTTGACTATATTTTATTCACTCAAAAGAGCAGAGAAAAGCAATTATGTGTACATGCACAGAATAAATATACAATGTACCAGAAAGACAAAGAAAAACCTTTAATAAGTGAACATACATACAGTGATTATATCAATAATGTTAATTTTATACAGAACTTGTCGTTACGAATCATAGAACATTATTATTCGAGACTCTGTCTCCACTTTAAAACGAGTCTTAACAACTGTTCGATAGGACTGGATGAATTTTTGCATACTGCAACTGTACGTTGCAGCCATATGCAACATTACATTATTACTATCATTTGCAATAGCATGAATATGACCCAATAGCGAATTATTTGAAGAGTCAATTTTAGTGAAGAAGCCCATCCTACAAAAAGTGTACGCGTGTCTAACGGGCAATGGACCAGAATATAATTGACATTGTTGTATTATTGATTGGTTAAAAGTTCTGAAAATCTTCATAAACATTGGAGACCAAGGATGTTCCAGAGCTATATATAATCCCTGTTTTTGTTAGCGTCAGCGCTTCGAGCGCATAAACCAATGTTGGCAAAGCAATGGATAGCATAAGATGCAGGGTAACTGGGGTATTCTGCAGATTTCCTAGCTTGGCAAGGATGCTGTTTGCGGCACGATAAAACTTTGTTTTTTGATACAAGATGCAAACATCTGTGGCCTATAATCTCAATAATATGCTGACTTGTGTGTAAAAAATGTAGCAAAGCATTCGATATCGTGGCCAAAAACTGCTCTCCTTTATTTGTAATTGCGGGAATTAGAGACGAGAGTATTTATGCTAGATCGCTGTTTTAAGTGAAACTAAATATCTAAACTGCGTCTCTGTATACCGACGTTTGGTTTATAGCGCGTTATATTGTCAGAAGTAATGTCGCAGAAATAATGTTGGCAGGCGTTTCCGACGACCAAGATGGGGTTCAGGGTGGGGATGTATCTGGAGGGCATCGACCCCAAGAACCCCCAGCTCTACTGCGCCCTCAGTGTCGCCGAGGTCAAGGGTCATCGCATGCGTCTCCACTTCGATGGCTACTCAGAGTGCTACGACTTCTGGGCCAACGGGGACTCGCCCTACGTCTTTCCCCCCGGCTGGGCCGAACGCAACGGCAAGACTCTGCAACCGCCGAGGGGTAATTTGTGCACGAGAGCGATTTGCTGAGATTAGAATGAAATTTAGGGTTAAGTTAGACGAGTTAGGGGTGTTTGAGATCGTAATTAATTGATGATTTTATCAAATTAAATTAAATTGTTATTATACATTGGGTTATATACATATTGGGTTATATACATATTGGGTTATATACATATTGGGTTATACACATATTGGGTTATATACATATTGCGTTATATACATATTGGGTTATACACATATTGGGTTATATACATATTGGGTTATACACATATTGGGTTATATACATATTGGGTTATATACATATTGGGTTATACACATATTGGGTTATATACATATTGGGTTATACCCATATTGGGTTATACACATATTGGGTTATATACATATTGGGTTATACACATATTGGGTTATACACATATTGGGTTATATACATATTGCAATATGCAGTTGTGTTTTTAAACCACTTTGCATTTTTAATAGTATGGTGAATATTTTTCAGACTGCCATTATGTAATTATTTTAATAGACATTTTAGAATGAAAAGATGACCATATATGGATCTGCAATGAAGAGATTAAGCCAGTAGTCTTAAATTTAAATACAATCACGTCAAATCCAGTATCTTCAATGTTTCACATGCTAAAAATCATGATATCCGATTGACCATGCGCCCACAAGAAATAGAAACGGGATCACGGTTAGGCTATAAATCTGCATTTGTACTGGACCGCCATTGTATTTGGATTTGTCTGTTAGGCATGGCCATCGAGGTGTTTGAGTGGTCGAACTATCTCAAGACGACCAAGAGCATCCCGGCTCCGAAGATGCTCTTTGCGAATCTTCCGGCACCGGTGAGTTTGACAGTTATTTTTTAACAGCAGATTTGTGCGGAGCATTTTTAAGCAGCATTTGGACTTATTGGTGAATTATTGCGACTTAGTGGGCAAAAATGCTCATATAGGCAATTCACATTATTGAGGTGTCTTATATTGTTTGTTTAAAAATTCATGAACATAGAAAAGAACAAATCTAGGATAAGAATGCCGCGCTGAATACCAATGTCCCCCGTGTTATGGACCTCGGGACAAAAACTGAATGAGTATCTATCCTAGGAACTGATTTGTTATCTACTACCACAGGGAATAAATTTATTCTTTTGATTGCCCCTATTGCTTCATGACATTGTTCATTTCATTTCTGCGCTTTTAATTTAGTTAAACACTGTTGAACCAAATAGATGAGAAAAAAGAGAAGAGATAGATGAGAGAAAAAAGGGGTGGGATAAAATTTTATTTTTGGCGTTTCATAGTAAGTAAACGGTCCCTTGTCCAGTCGATGCCGCCCCCTCTGGGCGTGCGTGCGGGAGTGAAGCTCGAGGCCGTCGACAAAAAGTCAACGTCGATGACTTGTGTCGCAACCGTCGTCGACGTCCTGCCCCCCGACCGCATTCTGGTTCACTTTGATGGCTGGGAGGAGATCTACGACTACTGGGTCGACCTCACGTCGCCCTACATCCACCCCGTGGGGTGGTGTCAGGCAAACGCCAAGCCCATCTCGCCACCCAACGGTCAGTGGAACTGGGTCACCACAGAGCTCAGTCTATTTGCTGCTTGGAAATGGTGTAATTAGTCAAATTGCATTTTGTCATTTAGTTTTCATAGCCAGTCTCTCCAGCCAATAGTTAATGTAACTAGATCACCATTGAGCTGAAGATAGCTAACTGCTTTGTAGTAGTTGTGTATTTAATTTAAGTCATGTGCTGCATTTTATGCTTTGTTTAACGAAACTCATTTCTCCACTTGACTGTCAATGTGACTGGGTCACCCCAAGGCTCAGCCTAACGTCTATGATCCTATCTACCTCTAACTTGTTCTGTCACGCAAGATATCTTAAAACATATTCTTTGCACATTATTGGATGACCAAAGAGCTCAACCTAACCTAATATACTCGGAATAGTTGTGTACTTAAGTCTTTGCATTTTATTCTGTACTAACCTGGCTCATCTCTCTACCTAACAGTGGAACTGGGTCATCACAAAGCTCAACTGGACAGATCCTTAAACTTTACTAGCTCATGTTTAATATCTTAGTGCTTTTACAACTGGATCCCCATGGGTCTTGACCTTTAAAGTTTAAATTCTCTTCATGGTTTACTTTTTGACCGTTGTGTGGTTGCAGACTGCAAGGATATCGCGGGGTTCACGTGGGAGGGTTACCTGGCTGCCACCAAGTCTCAGGCCCTGCCCACCCGCGCCTTCAAACCGGTAACTTATTCCAAATAACTGTTATATTGCTATATGGTACTACTGTAATTAGTAGTTAGTAAAAGGTTAGTAGAAAACGTTTGTTTCGGAACATCCACTGTGACATTGTCAATATGATAACAGACTCAATTGGTTATTTGATGCGATATTGGGCTTGTTTGCGTGTAGAAATGGGCATCAATTTTTTTAAGAATCCATTCCATTTTACTTGGCCTTGTTGCTTTGTATTTGGCTTGTAGGCCATATTATATTTGTCTAAAAGCAACAAGTGTGAACAGAAAGCTCTATTTGTACCTACCGGGATTTAATAGTCAACTCTATGACAGCCAGTAATGTATTTTGGCAGATTGAATTAGAAATTGTTATGGCTGGTTTTTCCAACACGGATTTAATGGTGGTTCAGGATTTAACCCACCATTTTTTATAGGCTAAATCCTGAACCACGATTGTTGAAAAAATCAGCCCTTAGTGTTCATAGAAACGAATCCGCCACAGGCGGATTCGTTGCTGATCGGGTATCTGTAAAAAACCCAATGGAATTTTGTGTGACATCATTTTGTAAATAATAAAAATGGTATAAAGAAATAAAATTATAGTAGACTGATATTCCAGTCTACTCTAATGCTGAACATTTCTTTTCGTGATGGTTTTATTGACACTCGACTTGGGGGTCACGGGCTGTCCCGATTGATTTTTTTTTAACACAGGTCTATCCCTTACTTGTATTTGATGACTAGGAATGAAGTACCAAGTTAAATTGGTTTTTTTGTATCTAAATTAGTTTTAAATGAAAGAGAATTGTAGTAAAAAAAAAAATTTGGTGTATGTAAATTTTTACAATTACTTTATATTGTTTCTTTTGTATTTAAATTAGTTGAAATTAGCATTCTAAAATTATATAAGACAATGAAAAATGACTGAAAATAATTTATGTAAATAATTTATGTATTAAAAAGTAGTCTTTTGTGAGCAGCACCCCCAGCACCAGTTTGAGGTGGGGCTCAAGTTGGAGGCCGTCGATCGGCGCAACCCCCAGCTCATAAGGGTCGCGACCGTCGCCGAGGTCGACGACACGCGGGTCAAAGTTCACTTTGACGGCTGGTCGGAAGCATACGACTACTGGGAGGACGACGATTGTCCTGATCTGCACCCTGCGGGGTGGTGCTACAGGACCGGGCACCCCCTCACGCCCCCCCTATGTACGTGGCCCTAGACCCAGATTATAGTTATTTAGGTCTAGAACAAATTAGCGCCAGCTTCATGCTATAACCGGGCGATTATACATGTCATTATCCGTACTTTGAACTAATTTTGCAGTTGATTGATAGTTCACATTTGCTTCATTTTCTCCCCCTGTCCCCCTGAAAAAATGGAACAATTGTTTCCCCTCCCCCCCCCCCCACTTCCGGCGCCCCTGCTGTGACCCACCGTTCACGCGCTCGTTTCATTTTTTAGTAGCGTTTTTTTGTCAATGGTTTAGGAGCAATGATAACTTGGATGCTATGGAGAAGGAAACACACACGTTTTTCGGTGTGGTTGGCTGGACAGAAAAGCTATTAGACCTGATTAATTGCTTGAATGAATAAATGAGAATGGTTCGGTGTTCTGCCACATGGCAGGTCCTTGAGATCCAAACCGCTCAGGATTTTTATAGCAATTTATTGTTACTGATTAAGCTGGAAAAGAATCAGGGGCCTCATTTACGTATATTTCTTAAGATTTTCTGAAATTTATTCTAACTGAAATTTAAAACAAATAAAATCCATTTGCCTTTACTGATTGCTGATTGGTTTCTGGTCAGGCTGACTCATTGCTGATTGATAGTAAACCTGCTTACCAGACACGGTTTACTATTTTTTGTTTGGGTGCCGACCCTTCTGACCGATTGCAAATTGGTTGTAGGCCCGGCTGACCTCTTGACCCCTCCTACGCCAGGAAGCTGCCCCACCCCTGGATGCAACGGTGTAGGGCACATCAAGGGCGCCAAATACACCGGACACCACAGGTTTGACTGCACGGGGCGTGGGGGTGAGGGGGGAGGTGTGAGCCCATGTTTGTCGCTAGAGTGACGACGATCAAGATGCTAGATTATTTTTTTTTAAAGTTTTAACGCTATTTGCAATGATTTTATCGGATGAGTGATGTGTATGGATTGATTTGATGAATGGATGCGGACTGAACAGTCTTGTTCTCGAATGCTGTGTTGATAAATAATGTTGATTTCTAGTTGCAATTCATTATTGTAATTGATTTTGTATATCTTTAATTGACTCAAAAACGCAGAACATATTTAAGTTTGACATTACTCTGTATTAGATTAAATTTAATGAATAAGCCTTGCTTAGGGTATTGTTCATATATTATTGGGACAGAATTTGTACCCTCTTACGAAAAAAGAAGGTATTACAAAATATAGCGGTTAGGTTTATTTAAAGCGCTGTGGTTGTTTCGCTGCCCGGAGCAGTGCATTTGGCTGCCCCTACTCTGCGCTCAACATCCACAAGGAGTGGGTACTGCAGGACCGGCTGGGGGCCCAGCGGGGGGGCAGCGACCCCCCCTCCGCCTCCCCTCTTGGTATCGACGTTAAGCCTCACAAGGGGGCGCTTGGGGGGGCTGGTGGCGGTGGAGTGTCCCCCAACGATCTCAAGTGAATAGCTCCTTATCCTTTTTAGGCCTTCTGTGGTTTTTGTTTAGAATACATTTTGATGATATTTCTGCATTCAATTGCGAAATCATACCAGTGACTAATACTTGTTTATGTGTTTTCTTACAATAGTTTAACTGTAAAATTGATTATTTTGTTCATTGATATTGGACTTACATTAAATTATTTCGATATATGCTACAATTTGAACAACGACTTAATCATGTATTTCATCAGTGACTCGTAGGATTTTCAGATATGTTATATACAGGCATAAGTTTAGTAAGAGTAGTACTCCAAAAAAAAGTTTTTTTTAAACTACTCGGATTTAGAAATGAGTAGGAGTTGCCTTACTCGTAAAAATGGACGATGGTGGAGTAGGGCTACTCGCTTTTTATAATTGTGTGGCGTAAGTAATTACAGCTGTAAGCTTACTGCCTCTAAAAAGGCAGAAAAAGAAAAAGCACCGTTAAGCAGGGCTTTGAAAATCAAGCCGTAGGCATATTGTTAAGAAATGACCAATGAATTTTGATACCCCCTCCCTCCGACCCGCTCTTGAGTAGGCCTACTCCTTTTTTGAGAGGCATAGGAGTAGGACTACTCCTGTTTTTATAAGCAGCAGGAGTAGCGCTGCTTCTATTTTGTTGGGGCTAAACTGAACTTTGGTTATAGAATGGTCAGAATCTGATATCATAAGATAGGAGCGAACAAATAAATTTGATAGAAAATATTATGACAATATTAAGAAAATGCTTGATAATATATCGACGCATGGATCTGATTGGTTGCAGCTGATTCAAGTGTCATCTGATTGATTGCAGAACGTTAGAGTGTCCTCTGATTGATGATTGCAGAAGGTTCAAGTGCCCCACATCTGGCTGTGACGGGTCTGGTCATATCACTGGCCGCTACACGGCTCACTACCGGCTCTCCGGCTGTCCCCTCGTCCCCCCTGGCAAGAAATCCCTCTCCACACCGACCAATGGCGACCCTCCATCCTCCGCGCCAGTCAACCATTGGACAGGATCTGGGTCGGACCAGAGGCTCGAGGTGGAATCTGGGTCGGATCGATCGACAGAAGGGGGCGAGGAGGGATATGGGGACACGGAGGGTGTAGAGGGGATGGAAGCAACGAATGACTGTGATAAGCCGAGGCGTGCCGAGGGCGCAGCGTCTGATAGACCGCTGAGTGGACCTGGGTCGGGGCGCGGAAGGAAAAAGTAGGTCATTCAAAACTTGTGTTGGAAAGGCATAGAATCTATGTAAATTATTGTGTGAATTAGGTTCATCTTTCTAAGATCAAGTCTGACATCTTTCTGTGATATTACAGCTTTGCATGTAGGAATGGATGGTTGACTTCATAGAGAGATACATGCTTGAAACAACGTAGGATTTATACTTCAAATATTTCATGCATCATTTAAAATTTCATAGCACCAGCTGTGTTTTTGTAAAATTACAGTTTATTGCTGATTTTATTGCTGCTTATGATTGCTTGTAACGAGAAGAAATGTGTCGCGCTTTTTAGTAGTATTTTAATTAATTTTTGTCCGCGTTTTGTCTCACAGAAAGAAGATTTTGCGACTTATACAGAAGCAGAAAGAATTGGAGGCGTCCGGTGTGTAGATAAATCCTTGTTGAATAGATAAGCTTTGACACTAATTTTATTTCAAATTAATTTGCAATAAATGCCTACACAATATTAGGGTAGCTATATAATATTGCGCACTGAGTATTTACAATTGAGATTTAGTTTATTTAATTTTCTTAATTTCATGCTTTTTCATTCATTCCTGTGTCCAGTGGCGGAGGTTCAATCGGCCGGCCTGCTCCGCAGCATCCACCAGAGCGTGTTCTCACCTCCCACCCAGCAGGCGAGCCCCCTGAAGCAGCCCCCCGATCCCCTGCCCCCCTCCCTCAACCAGCTGGTGCGCCTCCTGCCCGGGGTCAGTCAGTACAGCGCGACGCTTGCAGCTGATTGGTCGGTGGAGCGGGTCGCAGAGTTTGTAGGTCAACTCAATGGCTGCGCGGAGTACGCCAATGTCATACAAAGACAGGTCGGCGGGCAATATTTGATGTCACCATATAGTAGTAAGCTTTACTAAATGGTCACTTTATTGGTGTCTTGTCGCTTAATTGCAGCTCCGTTTATGTTGACGATATAATTTATTGTAAAAAATATTAGGCCTATAGCATATCTGCGATTTCGTAAAATTGAGTATTTTTTGCTTTAAAACATATTAAATTTAAATTTTATTTTTAAGATTAATGCTGCTGGTTTTTGATGTACTGATGTTTGATGTGTTTATTGATAAAGTTGCGAGATGAATTTGGCTGCTGCAGCAAACTGTTTGCTTGATTATTGCATGATTGTTGAAAGGTGGATATTTGTTGCTGCATGTTATTTTCGCGGTTTTGTCTCTCACAAATTTTGCTGCTCTTAATTTTCGCGTTTTTGAGGACTACTCATTTTATAATAGCTTCTACAGCTTTATATTTGCTGCATGTAATTTTCATAAGTTTTCGCGATTGCGAAATTCGCGAAAATTACATGCGAGCAAAAATTTCATGTTTTACATTATACAGCTATGCTATTCTTGTCGCTGCTTGTGTGCGCCTTAAACCCGGGTCCCCAATAACCACCGTGTCCTCGTGCTGCTAAACCCCAAAACCACGTCCATCACGTTTGTATTGCATTGAAATATTTTTGCATTGCGTTTTATGGCATTGCAATATTGCATGATTGTAGGTTGTAAGCTGTGACCCTAGCTGTCATCGACGACTGGCAGTGTGGGTGTGTTGTTTGTTGGTTTTGGTGCTTTTGGAGTTTAAGGACCGTGTGTAGTAGTGAAGACCAATACATGTAGTTCGTTTCAGTACCTCGGCCTTTGCTTTGCCAACAAGCGAAAAACCGCTTTCCCTTCTCTAGTCGCCTTTTACTGCTCGCCCGAGGAGCTGTGGGCTGCAAGCCAATTCTTTGTTTCCCGGCTTGCAGGTGGTGTATGGTTGTGTTTTGTTTTTGTTTGTTTTTCATAGTTTTGGGATCGTGTGTAGCACTAGGACTATCTTTTGTTTGTTTTTTGGACCGTGTGTACTGTGTAGCACTAAGACTATGTACAATCCGGTTCTGTGCAAGAGAGCCGGCACAGAATCGCTCCCCCTTCTTTAGTCGCCTTTTACGACTCGCCCGGGAAGCTCTGGGCTGCAAGCCAATTCTTTGTTCCCCAGCTAGCAGGGAGTGTGTGGTTGTGTGAAGCAGGAGCTGGACGGGGAGTCCTTCCTTCTGCTCACACAGGCGGACATCGTCAACATCCTCCACATCAAGCTCGGACCCGCTATCAAGATCTTCAACAGCATCCAGATGATCAGGAACAATACGGGCGTCTAGCGACTGAACCGCAGCTGTCTAGTGACAGAACGAGTAACATCTAGGCTATGATCTAGCTACTAAAACAGCAACTGCTGTGGTGGCAGGGCCCGCACGGTGTAGTGACTGAACTGCTGTCACATGAGTGCAGAACCACTGAGATCTAAGTGCTGAACCGTCGCAGTCTAGCGACTGAATCACTGACATTTAATGTCATGGCCAGTGACACTTAGAAATCAATGTAGTCTTGTGACTGAGCGCCGTCTAAAGATAGAAGTTTTTTGAGGAACGGAACCTTTTACATTTTGGCTTCATGTTGATTAAATTGTGCTTTAAATTTGTTGCATTGACGTTTATAGAAGGTGAGTGATTTTCTATGTCGGCTTGTTGGCTGTGTTTGCTCACTCCTTAAGCTAAACCTTAATAACCGTGCGTTTATTTATGCTTACTCTTAAGAATATAAATTTGTGTATTAATTGGAACGTTTGTCTATTTTATGGACGTTCATTGATTATCAGTAATTATGAAGTGCTTTGTTGGTGAATACTGTAAAACATGAAATTTTCGCGTGCATCTTATTTTGGCGAATTTCGGGAATCGGTCAAACTTGCAAAAATTACATGCAGCAAATTAAAGTTGCTAAAGCTATTTTTAATGAGCTGACCTCAAAAACGTGAAAATTAAGTGCCACAAAATTTCAGAGAGGCAAAACCGCGACAATAACATGCAGCAAAAATTTTTTGTTTTACAGTATTGTTTCGGATATAATATCTATGTTGCACACACATTTGCATGCACATTTTGGCAGTGTAACTTTATGCTTAGCTGTTTGTATATAATAAGTTATGAGGTTGTTAAACGGAACGTAAGCATCTAACTTTGAATCGTACGATTTCAAATAAAAGTCGATTTGGTGATGGAGTGAATTATTTTTGTTTTTAATGATTTTTGTTAACATAAAAAAAATCGTTACATTTCAACTATGTCAAACTTAAATAGTGGTATGTACATGCAATATTTGTAAAAATTTACAGGCGTTTTTGAAATAAGTTCATTATATTTATTTAACTATGAGAGAGCGAGGCGCTGTGGTGTAGTGGTTAGGGCATCAAACTTTGAGTCCAGAGGACCAGGGTTCAAGTCCACACGCCTGCAACTATGAAACCATGCATTACAGGCCTTTCGGCAAGGCTGTTAAACGCACAAGTGTCCCTAGCTGCTAACCCCGTGCCAAATATTTATTTGGTTGGCGTCAGGAAACGTGGCGAAACGTGTAAACCTGTGTGAAACATGGACATTAACAGATTACACGATAAGAAGGAGGTTAGTTAGATCATGTAGGCTAAGTTTAAGAAGAAAACAAATCTATATAATCATCGTTTTTGACTATTGTATCGTTTTCGACTTTTCTAATGGACGACACTGTCCAATTGGCATTTAATTTTAAGAAGTGGTCAACATTTGACAGAGTTACAGCCTTGGACTCGGAATGGTGCCCAGTGACAGTGACGTTATTGCTGAATATAATTTCTAAGGTGGGTGCTTTTTTGGGTGTAATTCGTAATGGGACCCGATTCCGGGGAATTCTAAAAAAATTACACATGATCCCCATGATATGTATGTCAAAGTGAGGTGGGATTTTTTTGCAAATGAAAAATAAATTTTGGTCAAAATTATAAAATTTTAATAAAAAAATGCTCACAAAATTCTCACAAAATTCATGGATATTCCTCAGTCATCCATCGCAGTCCTTCGTAATCAAAGATGATGCGGGTTGTAGCGGTTCAGGTCCGATGTTTTCTCGAGTTTGAAATATTTTTTTCAGTCAAAAATCTATTTTTTTATCTACGTAAGTCAAAACTGAGGCGGGATTTTGCGCAAAATGCAAAATGAATTTAGGTAAAAAGAAAAAAAAAGTAATTTTTGTAACAAAAATTGCACGGAAAATTCTGAAAACATTAATTCCTCGTCAGAACATAGGTCAAAAGTGAGGTTGCCTCTGTTCGGCCACGTCCAATTTAATAAATTTTTGAAGGGTTTTGGCAACGTCAATTCATTTTTAAAGGGCTTTGGCATCTTTCAATTTAGCATCCGGACTTGTCCAGGTCGCGTCCGATTTTATTAATTTTGAAGGGTTCTTTCTGACAACGTAAATTTATTTTTAAAGGGCTTTGGCATCTTTCAATTTAGCCTCTGGATGCGTCCGGGCCGCGCCCGATTTAATTAATTTTTGAAGGGTATTGGCAACGTCAATTCATTTTTAAAGGAATCCACCCAATAATCCCCGATGTCTTGCTTGCATGGGGAATCGTGAAGCTATGCTAAAGCTATTGTTCTATCGATAATAATACACAAAACGACAATCGAACACTTCTTAATTTTTGACAAAAGTAATATCATACCATCTACATCGATTTGTTCAAAACAAGTTCTAGCTATTCGACTGTCTTTTATCATCGTTTTAGTCCAGCGAATCATATTCCTATACAGCAGCCAACAGCGGTCACAATAGGACAATATTAAAACTCTAGCCAGGTCGTGACCAGTCTTAGAGTCGCAAAGTGTCGTGGGAACACTGCTAAGTCAATGTTCCAACGAGCAGCCGTGCGATAAGCTTCCTCCTTGATTCGCCTAGTCAGCTCCCCATTGTGGAGCCTACAGGGACACAACCAAAAGCACCATGTCAAACTCGATAAATAAAACAATCCAGCATATTATATCGAATAATGCAAATCAATTAGCTGCTAACAATAGTACAAGAATTCAATGAAAAATGGATATAAATGGTTGAATACCAGTCTGTTAACTCGTCAAGATCTGTCAAGCAATCAATTAACTTTTGAAACAACGCTCAACAAACTATTGAGACAATAAAAGACAAAAATTGGAACTATAAAAAAAAATTCAACTTATAACTACGTGTTACCGAAAGAATAAAATAGAATTATAAGTACGGGTCCATAAAAAAGCAAATCTAAACAAGAAAATGCTAACTTTTGTTAAAGACAAAAGTTACAATCCGGGATGATGATGATGAATCCAATTCATTTGTCAAGCTAATGACTCGAGCTTTCAACTTATAAGCTAGGGCGCTAGGCTATGTAGTCCACTCATTATTATCAAAGCCATTACGGATGTATTTTGTGGTGTAGGCTTATCACAAGTCTAAGCTGCAAGTCACTCTTGCTTCATAAGGTGGGGCATGGGAGAAAAAGCAGTCACTTAAGCGTTTTGGTCAACCAATAGCCCTTTACGTAGTCCTGACTTTAATTAAATACAGAACGCGTTGGCCTAATATAGCCCGTGGGCTACAGCTTTATTTTTAAAAGATTTAGCCTATATGAATGTTTTTTGTTAACACATTAGCACGTTACTCTGTCAAATACATTATCATGTTTTGCAAACTATAATTGAAAAATAATTAATGATACTATTGAATATAATTTCTTTTAATCAATTAAGAAATTGTGAACAGATCGTGAAATTTTTAAAACCGCTTAATTATCGCTGTTGTCATCGGTGGTAACCGTGGCCGAGTGCTAAGTTGTCTGCTTACTGATTGAAGCCTGCTGTCCAGCGCGAGTTCAAAGACAAATTTTGACTTCACCTTCAGCTGAACGTTGAGATTTTCCATCTTTACAAAATAAATTTAGTCGAGTACTCACAGGAAGTAAACGGTCAAAGTTGACTTAGACATCACGAGCAGCAGCTCACCTCTTGCTCCTTCGCGGAGAGTTTCTTGTCGACGTTCATGACGAGCATCTGGGAGCGGAAGGAGAGGTTCTTGGTCTTCTCGATGACCTGCTGGTAGGGAGACACCGCCTGGGTCCCCATCACCACACGACCCTGCGCCACCACCACCATCAATCACAACCTAACCCTAACCAAATCACAACAAAATTCTAACCCAATCTAAGATCTATAAGGACGTCTGCGGCAAAGTCTGCGGCAATCAAACACTTTCTATTTTCTTCTATTTCATTTGAAATTCAAACTTTGGAAATCATGCCCGCAATAATGTCTCTAACGCACTGGCAATCTTATTTGAAGTCTTGCTTATTATTTTCTTCCGACAGATTACAAGACCGAGCAGTGGATATGGATCCCACTAGGAACAGAATACAATTAACACCTCAGCAAAGCATTTCTGACATAATCCAATCAATTCGTAAACTTCGTTCATTTGCAAGCCATTCAATTCAATTATGCATCTAAAATGATTCACTGTGCTAAAGTCAATAGCATATACAGAGAAGACAGAGCAAACACAAATGCTGAAAGTTTCATAAATTCAGTACAATATGACAGCGGTACGCCCATGTCTACGTACCAACTTTGAGTCAATCTTGGCATCCAATCGCGCGTTGCGGATCAGGTTGACAATCCAACGCTCGGCCGCCTCCGGAGCCATGTTCAACTTCTCCGCCAGCATGCTACACATACGCAGAGGGACAAAACAATACCGTACAGAAACAAGCAGACAAAGGGTCTCTTTCGCCCATGCATATTTTGCATGCGATTTTTACATGAAATTTTGCACGTTACGATGTTAAGAAAATTACAATGTAAAATGTCCTTAACTGGGTTTCATGCAAGCCGTGCATGAAACCTAGCTAAGGAACAAGCCGTGCATGAAACCCAGTGAAGAAAATCGTTGTCATGATAACGATCGTCAACTGGCCGTGATTTGTGCATGCAAAACTGCATGCAAAATATGCACCGTGGAAAACGACAGTTACTGCAAAACATTAAATTTTTTTTGCGTGCGTGTTATTCTGAAAAAATTTGCGAATCGGTTCAAAACACGAAAATTACGTCCAGTCAAATTTCTGAGCTCTAGGCGAAATCGCCAAAATACATGCAGCTAAAATTTAATGTTTTACAGTACTTTTCGTCATCAACGTCGGATTCCCAGCCGTATTCAAACACATGATTTTCCGGAAGAGTAAGGGACACTTTCGAAACATGACAATGACCACTTTCCCGCACCTACAATTCAAGCAGATGATGTTTTTCCATGTCCATTTGCATGACATATTTTTGGTGCGTTGTAAGTGCAAATATACATACATGCACTCAAAAATCTGACATTACATCTCCATTGTTGGATTCTGGGAAGATGGCTTGGAATATGACGTTGAACGCGTAATGTAATACATTACATAACAGGCTACGAAAATTATGAAATGTCGCATTTCAATTGGTCAATCTGTAATTGAGCACAGCCAATCACAGCGCAGTTTGACACGAAAGCATTGCTGTACCTGGCTATAGCGGCACGACCAGATCAAAGAGTCTGGACGTGCTATTAAACCAGGAGTCTTACATTTAATCATTTAAACTTAAGGCTAAGGAATGGCTTTCTGAGACGTGGATATGCTAAGTGAAATTCATACATGCTGAATGCTAACAAACAAAATCATACAAAATTTGTTCCTAGATATCACAATGTATGTTGATGCAATAGTAGTGGTATTTCGTTACCGGGTCAAGTCACAAAATCCAAAAAATTGACAACCATCAAAGATTTTCAGTAAAGCAAATTTCTTCAAAATTAGCCAATTGATCGAGAAAATGTAAAAATTTAGGATTATATTGTGTTTAATTGCTCGGAACAAACAACAGCTTTTCAAACCGCTGAGCTGAATTTTCTATGGTACAAACGTTCCCTCCAAAAAAGTGCGAGAACTCTAAATGGCATTATAAACTACATACTGGGAGAAAAGTTCCCTCAAAGACTGTGACAACCCCTGCTCCAAATACAACAAACTACAGACTGGGAGGGAAGGGCACTGACTCGATGCTGATGCACTGGTGGATGCGACAGAACGTCTCAAAGATGAAGAGGCGCGCGTTCTCTATGAAGTCATCCAGACACGCGACGAGGAAGAAATCATTCAGCAACACCTACGACAAGCAAAACAGAAAAAAATTCAGGACTATGACCTTTAGCAAAAGTGAGTTAGCATATATGATCGATAAACTAAACAAACAGTTTTCACTGACAGACATATGTATTACTACTACTACTATCATTATTATTCAACATCAAACGAATAGAAGGCGGCAGGCTATAGCTCAATCCAACAAATAGAATATTTAGAAACTAATTAAGAATACAAAATATTTTCATTGTGATTAATCATGAAATGTTGCATTTTCATTGATCAAGCTGCAATTGAGCACAGCCAATCACAGCGCAGTTTGACAGGAAAGCATTGCTGTACCTGGCTATAGCGGCACGACCAGATCAAAGAGTCTGGACGTGCTATTAAACCAGGAGTCTTACAGGCCTACCGAGGGAAACCCGAGATCAAAGCAAATAGAAGTACAAAGTCGAATACACGATCTAACACGTTTCACCGTAAACTAAAGTTCAACCATCTTTTTTTAAGTTCTATCTCAACAAAAAACATAACAAAAATATTTAATTAGTATCCCTGCAGATAAAGCTAACAAATGCTGGTTAACATCACAAAGGGCGATTCTCCTGACAAACTCACCGTCTCACACTCCCTCAGTTTGCGCTGGGCGCCATCAAAGTCAAAGTTGACGTAGAGACACTCAAGGAACTCTGTGATGGAGTCCTTGTATGTGTACGACTCCTGCACACGCAGCAGGGAGTAGCTGTGATCAAGTAAGCTCAGTTTGTACGACACACGCATCTATCAACTGCATATGTGTACGAATCGCGTATCAGTAGCAAAGAGAAAGAACTGCGGTGCTATAATTGGAAGGCGACCACTACATTTGAAAGAATGACAACTCAATAACACTTATTGGACTTTTTAAGAGCATTGGGGGAACAACTACTCGGTGCTATTCAGCACCTCGGGTCTAAGCACCGCTCCCCTCTCTCTAGTTGCCTTCTATGACGCGCTCGAGAAGCTCTGGGCTGCATGCCAATGCTTAGTACCCCGGCTTGCAGATTCCCTAAAATAATAGTCGGTTTGGTTTGAAGTCTGCAAGTCTGTCGCCATCAAAAGCAAGCATCGCAACTTACCATTGCCACGCGACCATCAGTTTCAAGTTGCCCGGACAACGAAAAATTGTGAATAAAGTGAATAGGAAAGAATCAGTTAGCTTCAGCTGTTCTACTCTCATGCTCCAGACACTCTCTGACCCCAGGCTGACCCTTGACCCTGCTGACCTGCTGGATGACCTTGACAAGGTCCTTGAGCAGCTGGTGGTGGTGCGCCTGGCGCCGACGCCGGTTTGTGATGACCGCCGTCGTCAGGTAACGCATGATGTGCGGGCACATCGTCTGGATGGCATTCAGGTATCTGGTCACACCAACACGGGATATCTAGTCGCACCAACGCAGGGCATCTGGTCACACCAACACATCATCTGGGTTGCATTCAGGCATTAACACACCAATACATCGCCATTTCTACTTTGTTTCAGGAAACTCTACTTCAAGTGGTGAACTGTTGATGAAATTAATTCATTTTTGTAATT
Source organism: Chamaedrilus cognettii (assembly GCA_034695025.1). Lineage (NCBI taxonomy): Eukaryota > Metazoa > Annelida > Clitellata > Enchytraeida > Enchytraeidae > Chamaedrilus > Chamaedrilus cognettii. Next base: position 29,586 of record JAQIWG010000057.1, on the reverse strand, counting down.
GTCAACTAGTATTGCTCAAGGCCACACAATATATATGCCTAACATGTGTCAGATACCTGCACATTTTTTCCATCAATTTAGTTAAATCATGCAAATTCATTTCACTTTGATGTAAAGGACACAAATTAAGAAAAACACAAGTTGAGCATTGGCAGAGAAACAGATCAAGATGATCATGACTCTCGGAGTTGCTAGGGTTAGGGTTAAAGGCAGGTATGACCAGGGGGTCTACTGACTGTGGCGAGTAGAGGAACATGTCAATGATGAGGTCGCGACCCTTGGGGTGGTTGAAGAAGACAAAGAGACTCCAGTGAATGAGCCACGTGCGCTGTTGCAGCAGCACCAGAGGCGATGACATCTGTGCACCACCACAGCACCATGCACGACCATACACTACACCCCTTCGTGCACCACCACACCACCATATACTACACCCCTTTGTGCACCACCACACCACCGTACACTACACCCCTTCGTGCACCATCACACAGTGCTGTACCCACATGCATCGGGAAGCAATATCGAATATCTGCCCTGCAATGGGGTGCAACTCCCCTAGTCTAGCCTAGCCTCTCAAATATTCACTACTTTCAATTCCAAGAGTTGCCACTCCTCTGTCAACAAAATTTTGAATAATTCTCAGCACTTCCGTACTACAGTTATTATCAGTACAGTACTAGCTAATAGGATGGCCATCCATCAGCAGCAGGACACGGCATCAGCAGCAGCAGCAGCATACGGCATCAGCAGCAGCATACGGCATCAGCAGCAGCAGGATACGGCATCAGCAGCAGCATACGACATCAGCAGCATACGGCATCAGCAGCAGCATACGGCATCAGCAGCAGGATACAGCATCAGCAGCAGCATACTGCATCAGCAGCAGCATACGGCATCAGCAGCATAAGGCATCAGCAACATACGGCATCAGCAGCAATAGTGGAATCAGAAGAAGCAACAGCAGCAGCATCGGCAACAGAATTAGCAGCAACAGCATACAACATCAGCAGCAGTAACAGCATATAGCATCAACAACAACAGCAGCAGTAGCAATAGCATCAGCTGCAGCGCAGCAGCGCGTGCCGTGCCGTGCACTCACGTTTGAGTCAAGTACTTCGCGCAGACGCTGGAGGTCGTCGAGCGCGGTGTCCCAGTCCTGCATGAGGATCTCTGACGCCAGTTTGCCCCACAGCGCGTTCATATAGTTGCGGTCCGTTGGCGGCAACTAGCAACACCGCAACATCCTCCGTCTCATCGAACGTTACCGGTATCACCAAACGTGACATTATATTCAACTAATTACCGTGCTCAGGGCTAGAACAAGGCGCATGGCTTTTCACTGATGTACCTTCTTTAGCTTAATCTGATAATTGCAAACCATGAACTTCATGGTTGAAATGACATTTCTCTATCACAAATTTCATAAACAAAAATCGAGAAAAAAAAACAGACAATAGAAACATCAAAAATATCAAAATAATACTTGTAGCATTGTACTACTATTACTACTTCTAATGGAGTAAAGGTCATCAAATTGGTCCATGGAAAGTTGAAATTAGATCCAAGATCATTCAAGATCCAGGCAGTGAAAATTAGCTATAAGATAGGCAGATGAAGCAATTGGTTACTTCAAAATATATTCACAATCATTCAATAGCTCTTCATTGGGTATCAGTCTATAGTGGCTACACACCAAGTATAATGTAACAATAGCTAGTTTTGTGTTCGTTTCATAGGACAAAGGTCATATCAGGAACGCTCCCCAAGGCACTGACCTCAATCTCAGTTCACCCAAGTGGGGAAAGAAAATAAAAGCCAGAAAAAAGAGTGAGTTTTATCCGTCAACCGAGTCAAATATTAGGTCCAATATTTGTTCGGAAAATGAGGATACGGGTACAGACCAGGATGTACAGGATAAGGGTACAGGCTGAAATATGCAGGGCGGGGGTACACACCAGAACGCGAACAAAGTAGAGATATTCGGCAGCGCCTGAGTAGTTGCCGCACTCGTACTGAAACTTGGCGAATCTGTAGAGGGTGTCAAGCATCTCCATCTTGAACTGAAACACGCACCACCCTCCAAGGGTTATTACCTGCTCAGACTCAATCCTAACAGCGGGGAGTTTCTACCCTGCAGAGTGCAGACTTCAATCAAACAGCGGGGAGTCATTACCCTGCGGACTTTACTCAAACAACAAATCCATACAATTCTGCAATGACATATAATCAATCAGGTTTATTTACTGTAGTTTTCTTCACATAAATTTCTAAGAACTGAACAACATTTCGCACCACGCTTCACACTGGCATCACTCTGTCATTCTTTCATTCCTGAGTACTAAACCTCAAAGGTCTCGTGTAGAACTCACCCCACGGCTCTTGGAGAGAAAGTCAAACAACTGTCGGCCATCCCTGCACAACAACAGAACTAAAACAGTATATCACAATTGACTAAATATTTACCGCTCTTCATTCTACCGTTCAACTCTGATATATCATCAGAACCGTCAAATGCCAGGCTGCTTTGAGCCAATTCCTGTGCAAATATATCCGAGGACCTCATTCAGGAAGCGATCTTATGACATTCTTAGTCTTAACATTGTCTTAAGAGAATCTTAGAAAAATCTTATCTTTTTTAGTGGAAACTCCGCACCGCCACGCACAAACCGAATGATAACATCGTAACGACGTCAAGGCAGTCAGAAAATGAATTTTATTTCTTTTAAATTTGAGCCAGGATAAAATTTAAGATAATCTTGAGAAATGTACGCGAATGAGGCCCCTAGTTAGGTCAGAAGCGCGACCTCTCTGAGGTTGTCTGATGAAACTCCTGTCAGGACTCTTGATGAGTTTAAGTAAAGACTTTTAAACTCTTTGATTTTGAAAACTGTTCGATTTGAAAACTCTTTGATTTAAATTCTTGTTTTGATCGCAAGGTACACTGTACTGTGTAAATACATACTCAAAGCCTTGTCTTATACTAGACACGCTGTGCCATGAAGCGTTAAAAGTTTGAGCGCGCAAAAACACAAGTATCTGCCAGCGAAAACAATTTTAGATCACTGCGTTGCAAGACAGAAATCTTCACACGACTACAATGAGACATGCCTATTTACCGATCAAACAATATCAAGAGTGACGAGTATAAATCGTGCCACTGAAAGCGTGAACAGCCCCCGCAGCCAACCATGCGACTAGATCATGTACCGAGTGTTCTGGATGCTGGCGGCGATCTCCTCGTCCTCAAAAATCTTGATGATGGGGTCAGTCTCGGCCTGGAGGCGCTTCAGCTCCGCGACCACATCTGTGCGCTTGTCCTTGAAACCTGGAGCACAGTCAACATCTCAGCGCCGAGTAGGAAAAAAGAGCTGAGTGTTTAATCATCCAATGCTCGGCTGACTCATCGGCAGTTAGCCGCTGACTCAGCATTTTGATGAATCTACCTTTTTATGTGGAGTCGATAAATGATTTCATTTTCGTCCACTGGTAATTATGAATAATTAAAATTCCACTGATAATTATGAATAATTCAAATTTAAATCACACAACTCAGATTGACATGGCAAGGAAAAACAAGTTTTCTCTTTATGAACAAAGACATTTAAGATCACCACTGAGATATGCAAATATCCACTGTCACAAAACCAAAAACATTTAAATTGTATTAACTGCCAAGTGATTTTTATCACATGCTCTAAAATCTCATTGCATACCTGTCAAATTGTGACAAGAAATCGTCACTAGTTTTTGTACAAGCGGCAATTGTCCTTGTTAGAGTGTGATCTGTCGTTAGTCTGCCAAAACTATGCATCATAACCCTGTGCTGCGATACAATTTAAAATATCCCCCTATGTACTACCGGCATTATTATAACGTGCTATGGCATTACTAAAATGCCCACACTTCAAACGATTTCACACAACACAATCAATATTGCTTGCAATAAATCTCCAGAATAGATTCTCACTCGTTGGGACCTCCTTGTCCGGGTAGAGGTTCTGGAACGTATCGATCGCAAAGTCGACCATGTTCGTCTTGCTGAGCAGGTCCAGCTTTCCTTTGAGCATCTCTGAGTCATTGTAGATCTGAGACACAGCAAAACATACAACCGTAAAAGCAATAGCTTGCACAGAGATCCATGTAGATATTACACTGGCCGCACTCACAGGCCGCAAAGGTACGATACCACACGAGACTGACGCTACAGGAAGTTCGTCAACATGCACATGATATTTAAATGCCATAACTAAAACAACGAATTTTTTTTTAATCCCCCTTTAATTTATCATTATCTCGGACCCCCCAATCACACCGGCCTTAGTTCCGTTTCTACTTCCGTGCCCCACCCTTAACTCCGTTATTGTTAATCACTCCATTGCTGCTTCGCTTAGTTTTTCCATCCTCAACTCCCTTTCTTTAACTTTTCTTATGCTCCATAACGTCTTGGGATCCGCGTCGGGAGCAGTCGTACTGTGGCACAGGGCTGGAGCAGGTACTAGAGCAGACAAGGACTGTAACGCGAGTGCGCTAAAGCCGGCCAGTTTTCGGACGCTGGAGAAAAACGTACTACAGCATTCATTGAGTGTTGTTGTAGCCACCAGTCGTAGCCAGGGCGCAGTTCTACGATATTATTAATATTCATTCATGGTATTATACACAGCAGCTCCGGTGCAGGCATCCCACCCTCTAAATCTTTTTTGCCATTCCGTATTTTCTTCAACATTTTCTCCGTATTATCGCTCATATAGACAAACATACGGAAAGCGGCAAGAAAATCAACTAACAATCACTTGATTTCTCACCATCTGCAAATTTTAATTTCGCCGGCCCCTCTACCTGTTTGACGGAGAGGAACTCGAGGAGGGGGAAGACTAGATGGCGGTCGAGGTACGGACTCATCCGCGTGGTTAAGTCGGATTCCGTCATTTTGCTAATTTGTTTTCACTATCGCAAAGTACAGCCCGACACAATGCTGAAATTCTTTGGTTTTTGCTCTTCTTTTTTTTAAAGCCAACGAGAGTCGATTCTAACAAGGTTATTTATCAGATAAGATCTAACTTCAGATTAAATAGTGTATTTTGCCTGACTATTTTCTAGTGTATTCTGTCACTATTTTACCTGAAGTTAGGACCTTATGGCTGTCATATTTAGAAAAGCTTGCTGTTGAAGCTGCCCTGTGCAGGTACCACGCCCACTCCTTTATAACGTGATTTTCAATCATCCGTGTGACAAAATATGATTTTCTTTTAAATTGGGGCCAGGGTTCTGATAGGGTTAGCACGTTAGGGTTAGGTTATGGTTTGGTTAGCTATAGTCAAGGTTGTGAGAGTTACTTTCTAAGTGGGCATGGCACGTGCACAGGGCAGCTCCGCCTGAAGTTGCTTGTATATTTAGTGAAATAGCCTTTGAACATTTCTGTGTAAAACCAATTTTTTCACAAAATCTGTGCAACTCTGTTTGAAGTCTATAAATCAGTGGTGTCAAACTTTTTTAGCAGGCGGGCCGCATTTGGCGGCCCATGGCGACCCGTTCGATAGCAGCGGGCCGGACTACATTTTTCTCTCTAGTTCAACCTCACGAGCGGGAGGGGGGGAGGGCATGGATAGAAATTTGTCAGATTGCAGATCACAGGAACTACCGATCGGATCGCACTTCAAAACGTTGCGGGCCACATGCGGTACTAAAATTTAGGCCCTTGGGCGCGGCGGGCCGTATGAACACTCAAACAGCCCGCACTTTCAGGGGTCGTGAGCCGCTTACAATGCTAAAAATGCAAAAAAATTGACCCTCGGGGGTCGTGGGCCGCATCAGTTCTCTCACGGGCCGCACTTTTGAAGTCGCGGGCTGCCACCAATGCTCAAATTTCGATCCTCAAGCGGGCCACACTTTGGGGGGTCGCGGGCCGCATTTGGCCCGCGGGCCGCCACTGTGACACCACTGCTATAAACGCTATTTGTACAACTTTCTGTTAAAATCTGCCAATTGTATCAATTGAAAACACCCAGAAAAGATTGATAAGCATCATAATTATGCTGATTCTAACGTTCTACGCTACTAGTGGATGATCTGTTTCACCTGAAATACGCAAAAGTCTCTCAGTCTCAGCTCATAATATTAAATAAATTCATTATCCCTCTCAAACCAGACAAAGAGTGAACCATCAAAAAATCAACTGAACTCTTTGAAGCTACAGTTCCAGTACCGTACTGTACAAACGTACACCTATGGCATTCAAATGCTGCATATACCACAGAAGATCAAGACTGTTAAACTTTGATATCACACTCAATGCAAAGCAATCTCCGCATAATTAATCAACTGACTACATCTGCCAACCTTTATTTCAGAAGACCATTGAAACAAAACAACGATGCGCTTCAAGCAGCTTCAGAATGTAACAATGGCATAAAAAACAACGCAATCACGTTCCTTTACACAGAACGCAAAACAGATTCATTCTTCACGCTACAGTGACTCAGACTAATCGAGGTATCCGACTAATCAGACTTCTCCGAGGGAAAGTTTGTCGGATCAATGGCGTACTGGGCGAGGTATTCCCTCTCAAGGGGGTGGAGGCGCCCCACTATGATTAGGGAGTGGAGGGGTGGTCCGAGGTCAGCGCAGGTCAACTCTCGAAGCGACCCGGCCACTATCTGCTGGGTGGGACTGCCCACCCGCGCCAAACCCACACAGAGGGTGTTCTCTGTCAGAGCTGGGCACACACACAACGCACACATCACTACACATTCACACAATAGTGCTCGCTTCAATGAATAAATTAGCACACTTGAAATACAGGTGAATTATCGATATAGATGTTCAACGTCAACGATACGGTTTAAAATTATGAATAATAATGTAAGTAAATTTAAAATAATTACACAACAGAAAGCAATCTAATTTCTACTGAGAAGTTGGCTACACAAATATGATACCGGGGTATAAATTTTCTTTTAAAATTTCCTTATGAGCAAGGTGGCAAACAGATAGTGTAAAAAAAAGTATTTATCATTTTCATTTATCTAGTGGCATTGTCTGCATTACAGTCAAACGATGATTACAATATATACACATATGAGAATTTAATTTTTTATTTTCTCTCTAATTTTTGGCCATTAGTATCAGTATATTTTCTGACCGGGGTGTGGCTGATGGTCCCTCTCCCCTCTCGCGACCTCCACGAGTTGCTGTGCGGCCTGCGACACTGTCATGTAGCGCGGGGGCTCGTACACCTTGCGATTCCTGGAGCGGGAAGGCAGAGTGACAATGTAGGCATTGAAACAGATTACAGAGTACAGATAGAAAGCAACCCAGAAATTGTTCTAGCATAATTGCATCGTAATCAAGTGTACAGATTAATTTAGTGTACAAACCAGCTCACCAATTCATCTTTAAATTCTTGCTAAATGAATATGAATGCAATATTTAATCAAAATAAAGGAGCTAGAATTATTTAGTTTCAAATTTCTCATTCTTCTAGAAGTGTTAAAATTGAGATAACAAAATAGAACACATTTGCTCAATCCAAGCTCACAAAGTAATACTGAGAATTAGTTTTCAACGAGTCAACAGAATAATGTCAGTGCTAATCAAAATTATATTGATCTTTGTTCCAAATATGAACACTAATGCCCTGTCGCAACCCTCTTCCAAAACACATTCAATCCAATAACTATCTAGTTAACAACAGCAAATTATAAATCAATGATAAAAAATATCTTGACCTATTAAATTCAGACACAGAATTTTAACTATGACACAGATTGTGATCGAGAGGTGACGGTCACTGACTTGATTAGATTCTCAACTGACTGCTCCTTCACCTTAATATCTGCAACATCCACACCAGTAACATGCACACAGAACTCTTAAATGTCATTCTTTCTCACATAAATAAACATATAATATTTTTATATTAATGCTTCAGGCATCCACACAAGTGGCAACCAGTAGCAACTCCTAAATTTTGAACAAAAATCCTGAAAAAGAGCATCTAACATTGTACACAGCCAAAACTCAGGACATGCAGCCTATCAAAAAATAAGCAAATACACAGAATGACAGGCAGCCTACCAAACAGACAAACACTTATATAAGACAGGAACCCCAGCAACCAAACAAACACACAGTATGGCAGGGAGCCTAACAGGTAGTTAACACCTATTTAAAAGGACAGACAATCAACTAAGCAGACAGACACAAACACAGAAGAACAGGCAGCCGACTAAGCAGACAAACATACAATATGGAAAATGGAAAGCAACAGACCAAGCAGACAAATAGGATATGCAGACTACAACGCAGACAAATATACAGCATGACATGCAGCCTACCATGCAGTCAGGCACTCACAAAGGACAGACAGCCTACCAAGCAGACAGAGTGTGTGAAGGCCTCGCTGCAGGTTGCCGACGATCTTCTCACAGAAGCTGTCGGGCCGCCAGTCATCTGTCCAGAAGACTATCGACGCCGTCTCTCCAAAGCTGTACAGCTGTGCACACAACGCACAGGTTGTATTTGAAGGGAGTTGAAGGACCAGGGATCTGAGACGACTGTTCCATGAACAATTCTTAAGATATTCGTAATCTTCTTTAAAAGTCTGCTTTAAAATAAATTTTATTCATTCGCCAACCGTAACGATATCATAACTTTGCTTTGCGAGTGATGGTTCGTGTTTCAAATAGCAAACGATATGATTTACCTAAGATTTGCTTAGAAACTTCTTAGGACAAAAATCTGCAAGCCAAATCTCTGTTCTCCGCTTGCATATGGGTATAAAGCAACAACCACCATCCCCAGTACGGAATCATCTTGCTCCAGCATATTGTGTACAGAACACCAGGCTATCATTCTATAACATTGAAAAATTGATCAAAAAGTGGCACTAGTATCAACTGAACCAAAAACGTGCGCCTAAACAAATTTATGGCTTATCATCCTGCACAATAATTTTGGCAGGCAATAATCACCAAAGACGATCATGCCTTATCATGCTTGTCTAAAAATAACATAAATTTTTTACATCTCGCAACGTGGTTAATAATATAAATTGATAATAATTGCATTTAAGCGTCGGTCACCTGGAGGCCGCAGACCCCGACAGCCGTCAGGATGGAAGCGTTGTGAATGACCTCGACCTTGATGCCCTTGTCTCGCGCCCTCAGCAGCAGGTCTGAGTGAGTGGTCGCCCTGCCACATCAAAAACTTTCATGCTTCACAAGATTAATTGCACAGATTAATATGAAACATAGATACGCAGCTCAGTATAGCCATTGGATCTCAAGCTTGAGACAAAAAATGGATTTTCAATGTCGCTATCTATTGGTGGCATTGCACCAGATCAGACTTAACTGGATTTCTGTTGGCTTTATGACGTGAATCTATTTTTACCAACCAATGTACTTCATTTACACGAAGTGCTTGATGCCGCAGTCATTTCACTTTTATAAACCCCACACTCCTTCAGTCACTGGTGTCTCCAGCTTGTATATGGTAACATCTCTATGCCAAACATTGTTCAGTCATTTTTATTTAAGACCACATGCGGTCATTATTAAAAATTATATAATCAATAAGTCAAATACGTGTTGATCATAAAATGGCACATATGGCAACAATTACTTAACGAGAAATAATATTCCAAAAATCAAATTAAAATTCATTACCTGAAAAAATGACATTGGCAATAATCGCGAAGATGGCGATAATGAATATCTGAGACATGAAGGCAGCAAAATATCACATTCAGGGCTAACGTCAGCATAATAATTTTGAAAAGATACACAATTATTTAGCGAGAAATTGTAAACGTTGATTCGCAGCTAGGAACAGAAGTCTCACCCGAAGGGATCACCGACAACCAGACAGGCAACGTCATCAATGTCGGCACCCTCCAGCATCTCATCTGTCGTAGCGCAACAATATCGGTACCGTACTGTACTTTCACGTTTATTTACTTATTCTGCGTCAAGCCAACACATCGATAAAAACAACTAAATTAAAAGTATGCAGGTAATTGAGGTTAGGCTAGACTGGTTAGCGCATGAGAATAAAACGAAAGAATAGAACACAGTAGAAAATGTACCACTAAATTGAACAAATTCTGTAAAATCATATATTATAGTAGATCCTCAATGCGACTCAACGGTTAAAACAGCAGAATTCTTTCTTCGGAAAACAATAAATTCTGCAAATTATATGAGCGGCATCTATCATCATAAGCCATAATAATCTAAGACCTGAAAACAATTTCTTTTTAGGTTCCCAAGTCCACCCGGTGCGCTCACGGTTGAGTTGTTCCCCACCCACTGCACTCTTTGGAGGGGCCGGCTCAGCGGCCCAGGTTGAAATATTTTTGACAGACGTCGTACCATCTTAGTTACGAGGATTGAGCGTGCCTTTAAAGATTATGAGGCAACAATGTTCAATCTAATTTTTGGCTAAATACACTAAGCATAGGCCTACACTAGCGCACAATTTACCCGATTGTTGCTCCACCATTTCCCTGTCGGCTAGAATCAGCTTTCTTCCATAGAACTCCTCCTGTCATCATATAGCGAAGCCAAATCAATTAATCAAATCAATTTAAAACAAAATTGTGAATAATGGAGCATGATTTTCATTAATGAATAATACACTTAATATAGGTGACCGGATAATTGGTTAATATTTCCTTGATTCGTGAAAAGACGATTGGTTTAATTTTTCTGTCACAAATCGTCCAAGTTAACCAAATCGTCTCAAAATTCAAAAAGGACGACTGGTAAACAAGGACAAATGGCTAAATATTGTTACAAGGAGACAACTACGCCTTCATTACTTTGGTACGCCGTCGGTCAGTAGGAAAGGCTGGTATTGTGTTGCCATACAGTTATTCTATTATTGTTCTCCTGCTGTGCATCGCTACGGTGCTATGGTCTCCAATGGAAGGGAGATGTTAATTAGAGGTGTTGCGACGATTCAATCCGCAGCAAGAGACTGAGGCATCAGGTTGAAGGTAGCATCAAGTTGAAGGCAGCATCAAAGTTGCAGGCAGCATCAAGTTGAAGGCAGCATCAAGTTGAAGGCAGCATCAAGTAGAAGGCAGCATCAAGTAGAAGGCAGCATCAAGTAGAAGGCAGTATTAAGTTGAAGGCAGCATAAAGTTGAAGGCAGCATCAAGTTGATGGCAGCATCAAGTTGAAGGCAGCATCTAGTTAAAGGCATCGTCAAGTTGAAGGCAGCATCAAGTTGATTTTGTTTTTTGTTTCTTGCACCTTAGGGAGCGTGTGTACCACACAAGAACTATCCGTCCGGTTCTTTACACAAGAGCCGGCATAGAACCGTTCCCCCTTTTCTTTAGTCGCCTTTTACGACAAGCCTGGGGAGCTCTGGGGTGCAGGACAATTCTTTGTTCCCCAGCCTGCAGGGGTAGCATCAAGTGGACGGCAGCATCAAGTTGATGGCAGCATCAACTTGAAGGCAGCATCAAGCTGAATGCTGCTCATCAAGTTAAGGCGGCATCAAGTTGAAGGTGACATCAAGTTGAAGGCGGTTTCAAGTTGAAGGTAGCATCAAGTTGATGGCAGCATCAAGTTGAATGCTGCTCATCAAGTTAAGGCGGCATCAAGTTGAAGGTGACATCAAGTTGAAGGCGGCATCAAGTTGAAGGTAGCATCAAGTTGAAGGCGGCGTCAAGTTGAAGGTAGCATCAAGTTGAAGGCAGCATCGAGTTGAAGGCAGCATCAAGTTGAAGGTAACATCAAGTTAAAGGCAGCATTAAGTTGAAGGCAGAATCAAGTTGAAGGCAGCATCGAGTTGAAGGATCACAATTGAAAGGCATCAAGTTAATGACAGCGTAAAACTCCTTGCAATTTCTTAAAAATTACATAAATTAACAAACGGCTAGGGTAAGTATACAATAAAATTTAAATTAATTATATAAGACGAGAAGGTGCACTGACGAGGGCCTCAATGCCGACGGTCAGGACGGAGGTGTAGGCCTCAAGGTAGACGCGCTTGCATCCCCGCACCACCCTAAGTCCCTTGACCGTGATATCCTCCGCATCCCCCAGGCCCAGTCCCACCAGGTAGAAAATCAGACCGGCTGCACAGCGGGTGCTGTCATCAACCGGGCTTTGGCCGAAACAACGGAGCGTACAGTACGGGTGAAAATCATAGGGCTTATGAATATTGAACGCTAGGCCTCTTATGTGTGAACGACCGCATAGCTCGGAATAAAAATATAAATAGTAGACCTATCAAAAACACGTTTCTCACTTTTCAAGAGTTGAAACGAGAACAAACTTTTTATGTAAACATCGCCATTTTGGTCTAAAAAATACTAACATTTATATGCGATTTTTTAAATTATTGGGCTTGATGAAACATGGGCGTAAGATTATTCAATAAAACGGCATTACACATATCTTAAAATATGGAGAAAAATTAAATTAAAAACAAAATGTTACAGCCTGCTCGTTATTAGCTTTGACTTTGTTTCGCAAAAAATTCGAGATTTTTTTAAAGTATACCTCGAGCGTGCACCACTTAGTAAAGTCTACACCGTGTTCCGATGAAGATGACAACACTTTAAACTTGTCATAACTCGTTCAAAGGTTTTCAGATTTGTCAGAAATGTTTTCACAACAACTGTAACTATATCTACAACTTACAAATTTTATAGAGAAGTTCGAGCAATTTTGACAAAATTATGGCTGTTTAAAAAAGTAAGTACAGAAGAATAAAGTTGCCAACATTAGTTGCTGCCTAGTGCTTTCAAGTTACAAACAAGCAGTCCAGAAATTTAGTCACAGCTGATGTTCATAGTGTCCTCCTTGTTCGCGTACACAGTACACGAGACGGAGACCCCACTAATTGATTCCTTGATCTATGATTTTGTGATCAAACAGCTGCCACTTTTCAAGCACACGAGTTAGTCGTCGGCTCGGTGATTAACGTCACGCAGGCAAGTATGATAAACACGCTCCTCCACGCAGTAGAGGTGTGCCATGTTTTCTGTCTTATACGCGAACAAGGAGGACACTATAAACATCTGTTGAGACTAAATTTCTGGACTGCTTGCGTGTAACTTGACAGTAAGCACACAGTACGCAGCAAACTGCAAGCAACTAATGTTGGAAACTGTTTTATCTTTACTTTTTTGTTAAAACAGCCATAATTTTGTAAAAAAATTCAAATTTCTCTACACATTTCCAAGTAGGCGTAGGTATGGCTACAGTTGTTGTGCATAAAATTTCAGACCAATCTAGTAACTTTTGACCGAGTTATGACAAGTTTAATGTGTTTTCATTTTCATCGGAACACGGTGTTTTCACCGTTTCACCATTTTTTCATTTTTCATCATTTCATCATTTCACACATCATTTCACGTTCGTCATTTTATCATTTCACCATTTCACGGAACAGGTTCATCATTTCACGGAACACGGAAACGGATCAACTGAAATGAACAGGCTATTTCAAAATCCGAGTGCGATTTAGACGCCATCATATTATTAACAATTTTACAAGAAATCGGTCAGATATTGGATAAAAGTGTACTTTTTGCGTATATCTAGTAACTAACCGAACTGAAGTTATAAAATGGATCATAACTTGCAATTTGCAATTTGTTCTTTTTGGTGCATGCACTGACAAATACTTTGTATTATTTGAGTTATTTTCTTGTCCTTCCCCTCATTTAATAACCTGACCATTTTAGATTAAATTTTTAATAGGCGTACTTGTAGGCCTGGAAGCCTACGGCATTTTATTGAACAATGCAATCAGAACAATATGAACGATATTGATTATGTTTCACAAAATTGTTACAATTTACTTTGAAAAATAGAAAAATTTCATTAATTCTTCACTGATGTGTATAGTATTTGGCATGTAGGTTTCAAAATACGAAGCTTTAGTCTGGACTATTGGTTGAGAAATGAGCCCAGTGCTTTTGTAGGGGAGGGGGGGGGGCAGGGGGCGGGAGATTGACGGTTTTTGCACATCCGATAAAACGCACTTAGCGTGTCATGTTCAGGTGCTAATATTCTTATCAAACAGTTCTGCACGTGTATCAAAATTCAACTGTACAGTAAACTGCATTCAAATTTTATATAAATGCAGTCAAACCTACTCTCTCTGCTACAGTTTTCAAGTAATTCATTATTAAAGTTGCTCACAAATTTAAATATTAAACTGTCTCGAACTTAAAGTTTGAGAGGTGATAGCATCAAGATATGGTCAACCATAAAATATAGCTCAGGACTATAGTTCACGGTCATGTGTCTCAGACGTATTACAATATTAGACTCTATCTATATTTTATACATCTGTATGCTGGACCATTGCTGGTTGTCTCCAAAATCATTGAAAATGTGACAGCGAAAGATTAAATGTTATAACCTTTTTTGTTACACCAAGAAGGAAATTGAATAAACTTGTGAAGTTTACACCAGATGCACAATTGCATATCTACTCTTTAGGATCATAATTATGCTGCAAATTTCAACTTCTTTAATCTTTTAGCTCACTCAGCGTTTTAATTTTTTTTGGTTACAGCACCGGTACTGGCATAGTTATAGAGGAGTTGTAGATTAACAGCATGTTTGTAAAATTTCCTGAACATGACACATTGCTACGTCTGTTTGCCCGGTTGCGCAAAAAACTACCAACTGGCCCCACTACAAAAGGATTAATTAATTTCTCAGCGACCAATAGGAGTATTAGGGCAAATTGTATTTTGGAATCTACATGCCACATGGTTTAGAATGCTAGACAAAAATGACAGCAAAATCGAGATTTTTCATCTGGGAAGCTTGGTTTGGGTTGACATGAAACACTAAGTCAAGTGCGATTGAATCGCGTTGGCCTAGTTGTGCTACTTTTGCTTTAAAAATTGAATTTTACTGAATCACTCTATGAAATATAAATTTGAGTAGTACCATTGCACACGCATACAAATCTCATGCTTTTAGCGATGGTTAGAGAGTCTTCTGTCTGATTCTGTGCACCAGAGAATGACAACGACGCAGAATTGCGCCCTTTACAGAGCGAAGTGTTCTTCTGAGCGTGGGAACGGGTATCTCTCCCTCCAGGTGGAGGATATTGTTGAGGTTCAACTTGGCGTAGAAGGACCAGGCAACGACGATCTTCTAGGTACGGTACATTGACAATGATGACAATTGAATATTAAGCCTGAGTCTCAGAAATAACTTCTTGATAGCCGAGGGGTTTAAATCGTTTGCCTCGAGTAAATGGCATGGTTGCATTGTAATTAGCCTACTCTGTTCTGTTGAGGGTTTTGTGACCTTGCTCCAAGAACAAATGGAGTTTGATCCAATCAGAACGCAGAAATTTGATCTGAGATCTCTTTGACCCAGATTCCAGCTCGTGAATGTGAATATTGTCGTTTTAAACGTTTAGCTAGGATACACTTTCAACTTGGTATCAATTGTACAATTTGATATGGATGTACAATGTATAGTTTATGCATAGTGTGTGAAATATCTTATGGCAATGCTAAAAGTTTTTGATTTACACAAAAATCATACAGCAATTTCTCCTATAAAAGCCCTTACAAGCAACTTATTAACTTGCACTTAGTCTGCCAGTCAGAAATCCTTTTTTTATTGATATTGGCTTGAGTGTAGTACTGGTGAGATACTGGGTTGTTGTGCTGAAGTCTGTCCTACCTGTCTTACGAAGTTACCACGCTAGACTTCATCAGCTGCTTTATATATCGGCCCTGAGTAATGATATTCTTCAAGCCATCCAATGCTATGTGATAGTATGCTACTGTGTCCGCAGGTGTGAGTGCGGTGCGAGGGCGCAGTTGCCGGACCCAGGAGGAGGGTTTGTGCCTATTGATCGACCTGGAGCCGCTCCCACCTGATCCTTTGACGGCACAACCAGTGCCCAAGCCAAGGTCAAGAACGAAGCGCACTGAACGTATGTTTGTCTTTTTCTTTGACAATAAACAATTTTGACGTCCAGCTGTTGCATGCAAGCATTCAACATGTGGTGCATGGAAAAATGGATGAGCAAAAAGAAAATGATGGTGATGATGATAAACTGATGATTGGAATGGTTTGTCTTTTGGTAGTTGTTGCATGTTTGTACCTATGTGTGGTTTACACAGATTTTTGATATGATTGGAGTTTCACAGTTGTCAACAACTTGTCCTTTTGAAGTGGGGGTTGAAGTTGATGATCGTGTGTAGTAACGAAGACTATTACAGTCCGATTCTGTGTAAGGGGGTCGCTACTGAATCGCTTCCCATTCTATTGTCACCTTTTACGACTCGTCGGGGAGCTCTGAGCTGCAAGTCTATTTGAATTAATAAACACAATAATAAACACATCAAAGAAAATAAATTTAAGTTTTGATTTTTATAGGATTCACCATGCTGTAATTATATTAGTGTCGCTGATGGCTTTTAAAAACCTCATTAG
This sequence comes from Chamaedrilus cognettii, assembly GCA_034695025.1. Classification (NCBI taxonomy): domain Eukaryota; kingdom Metazoa; phylum Annelida; class Clitellata; order Enchytraeida; family Enchytraeidae; genus Chamaedrilus; species Chamaedrilus cognettii. The sequence goes on along the minus strand of JAQIWG010000057.1, from coordinate 13,153 downwards.
TTTTGCTGCATTATAGTGAAGAAAAATTATGAAAAACGCTTTAAAATGGCGCCATCTTGCTGATGCATTTAAACTTAAATATTCGACGAGGGGTTAACACTTCAAACACCTTTTTCACAAACCTTGGATTCCTTAACTATATAAGCAAATCGCTAGAAATGCCTTCTAGAGATAACCCAGGGATGCAAAGTCTCGAAGTCTCAAAGTCTTAACGTCTCAAAGCCGCAAAGCGGCTTTCGCAAAGCCGCAAAATGCATTTGAACTAGAATATCCAATTAGGGTTTGGCAAAGGCAGCACCATTTTGAAAATTGTTATGTAGTGTTTGAGAAGCATTGCAACTCAAGCATTGCATTTAAAATTCAAGTCGAATTCTTTTCATTCGCCAGATGTCGCAAGCAGTGCACTGCTGTATGAGGTACCGTTGATGTTGATGTCAGTTAACCCGTAGTTGAATATTTTAGTTAAAATGCATTTTGCGACTTTGGAATTTTGCGACTTTGCGACTTCGGGACTTGCATTAGCAAGTTGGCGCTATTTTTAAGGCTTTTTCATCATTTTTGTTCACTATAATGCAGCAAAACCAATGAGTTATTAAAGGTATAAAATAGATTTAGTTATGCTATTGCCTTATTCATTTTTCAAAAGCGCAAAAAATTATCGGCTGCTAGGGATTAACTCCATAGGGATTATCAGGATTAACTCCATAGGCGTGGTTCTGTTTTAGGCGTTGAGGGGATCCGAATAAATGATACAAGTTTATAATATATCTTGGTTTATTTTCAAGTAGGCTGAATAAATATAGGATTGTCCGTTGGCTAAAATCGAGAGTAAAAATATTGGGTGATCTGTATAATGAGTTTAGTGACACACGCTCAAATATTGAAGGGGTTCAAAGAATCGTTTTAAAATATGGTGTAGTCCGATCTCCTCAGATCACCATAGAGTGGGCGCCTATGCCTCCTGCCACAATTCACGGCCCCCTTCCAAGGTCCATTCCCACCCCTTGCCCTATTTCTCTCACCCACCTTCGCTCCGCTGCATTATTCTGATACCTAGATAATATTTTTCTGTCCTACTTCCAATAAAGCGTCTGCTTGCCTAAGCCTACATGGCTGTTGCGATGTCCCTATTTCCGCGCTACGTGGCTGCAAGTCAGGCGCACTTTATAGATCCAGGGTCTGAGACTTCGGCCTCGAGAATTGAATATTCATGACCACGGGGCTCTGTCTAATTAATATTCATTAGGAAGGTACGCTTTAGTTTATTGTGATCAATGGTCAGTGTCATCTGAATGATCTGACAACTTCATTAATTAATCTCTTAAATAGGTTTAGTATGATACCATTATACTCAAGTTTACGAAACAAAATGCATATTTTGTTCATGAATGCAAACCCGTATTGGGTCTTTCATATTTAAGTCATTAATAATTAATTAATCAGATAGTTAATATTTGGAGCATGACTACCGTGCATCATTTGGGCATGATGAGGGGTATGAATAAATGAATATTCATAAGCGACTTGATCTAGAGCAGGACTCTTTTTTCTGGGCTCCACTAGTACGCGTGGCTGTCGTCGACAGCTGCAACGCGCAATTTGATAAAATAATCTACAGACGGCGACGACTCGCGTAGTGCCAACAAGTCAATGGTTTACTAATTTTTGGCTTTAAGCGATTTATCGAGGATCGATATAAAAACGATACATAAAAAGATAATCATCGTTTTTGATGTCCATACTATTGCGCTACAGGCACTCCCTGCAGGCCGGGAACAAAGAATTGGCTTGCAGCCCATAGCTCCCTGGGTGAGTCGTAAAAGGCGACTAAAGAAGGGGGAGCGGTTCTGTGCCGGCTCTCTTTGCGCAGAACCAGACCGTATTATAGTCTTTGCGCTGCACACGATCCCTAAAATTAAAATTAAACAAAAAACTTAAAATTTGCAATGTCGGTGTCAACACTGGTTAGATATTAATATTGCAGCTGGCCTAGCTAGGTGCTTTGTTGTAGTGATTGTAGCGTCCGACTAGGAGTCGTCCAGCAATCTGAGTTCAACCTGGGTTTAAGTCCCAAAGGAGACAGCTATGAACCATGTGTGACGGGCCCTTCAACTAGGCACTCACAAGTGTCACTCACTAGCTAATAATCATCGTCAAGGAAAATTTCTTATTCTGGTTGGCGACAGAAAGGGCAACCGATCGTAAAAACTCAACTACAATATATAATTATGTATGCATTTATGTATGCGAGTGCCATTATATGTCTATATTTATGCAGATCCCAACTAGGCCTATATAGCTTAGTGTTGAGGTGTAGTGGTGCAGGACATGCAGGAGAGCGAAATTCATGAATCCGTTACCATTTTCCATTTTAATAAGCCGCACTGTAACTTTTCCATCAGCCTGAATGCAGTTGGGATCTTGGGGTCAATTTATATTGTAGAATTTGGGGGAATTTTTTTAATGTTGGGTTTTTTGGGATTTGGCTGGATTTGACTAGTTTTGGTAAATTAGTATAGATCTAACAAAAATGCTAAAAATAAAACTAGCGGACGGGAGCGCTGGCGCTTGCTGCCTGATCACTGGCATGGATTGGTCGCTGATGTAGGCGTGTCTGCCCCGTTGCCTTGAGTTTTATGGGAGCATTGAAGCAGAGAAAGTGGTCCATGGTTCAGACGTAGATCAGTCGGCGACCTCCATAACTGCAGCACTCATCTATATCTATCTTTTATGGGCTTTCTGCTGCTGCTGACGCTGCGACTGCTGCTTGAGTTGAGTTGGCTACTGCTGCTGCTGATGCTGCTACTGCATGCTGATGAGTTGCTGCTGCTGTTGTTGCTACCACAGATCTGATGCTGTGCTGCTGCATTGCTGCTGATGCTGCGGAGTTGCTGCCGCGGATGCTATGCTGCCAGTGCTACTGATGTTGTGTTGCTGCTGCGGAAATGCTAATGCTGCTGAACTGCTGATATGGATGCTGTGCTGCTGATCTTGTGCTGCTGCTGCTGCGGAGATGCTGCTGCTGCGGAGATGCTGCTACGCTGCTACGTTCGAGATCTTTCTGTCATTTCGTTTAGGTCACATTTAAGAGCTCTCTATAATGTAGAACTCTAATAAAGGCCCGATTGTCTGACTGTCTAAGCCTGTCTTTGAGAGCAACCTAATCACTTTGTCTGGTCGGATTAATATCTGAGTAAACTGTCCGCAGGTAGTCTGCTAGTCCCCGACTGCGTTCATGCAAAGTGCAATGTCTCAGACCGCTAGTACAGTGTACAACGTGCATGTACACTGTACAGTGCGTAACTGTGCAGTAAGTATAGTGTGTGTGATATACACAAGTGTAATGTACCGGCACCGTATGCACTATGAAGTATTACAAATGTACGCTAGAGCCTAGCCGATTCTTTTTTCAAACCATTCCTACCGAGCAGCTGGATCCTGTTTCTCAAAGCTTCTCTGACTTTTAGCTTAAATTTAAGCCACAGTTAAAAAGTTGAAAAATTCAATCCATTCGCGACCGTCATGACGTCATTATTTGGTTTATTGGGGATAGTGCAAGTTTTAAATAACAAATAAGATTTTCATAAGATTTTTCTAAGAACTTCTTAAGTGCTGCTGCTGCATTGCGGATCACGTGCTTAGAAGATGTTTTGAGAGACAGGCTCCAGAACTAGTAAATGGCCTAAATTACTCTGCCAGAAAGCTTCAGACAATCTGATGTTAAATGAACCAGAAATTAGTGTTCCGCACTATGCAATGATACAGGCTTCCCGGACATGACATTAAACTGCCCGGCAGCCCTGCCCCTGCTGCCACCATTGGGCAGGATGAAGCGTTGTGACTGAGTGATCTAAGCCGCAGGTCGTGGATTACGAGTGCGGCAGTTGCCGATTCGAGTCCCGGCCGCGGCAAAGATTTCGAGTCATTTCGTGCACCCTTTGGCAAGGGTGGTATAAATTTGTCAGCCACAAGTGTTTCTATGATGCCTACCAGATAGGGTGGATCCACCACCAGCGACCATCAGCTGGTGAAGTGGGGCATCACCTTTTCCCGGCAAGGGGCTTCCCCGCAAGGGGCTAACACAACAACACAGGCTTCCAGTTGGTGAACTTGTTCCATATGGCCGCTTGCTGCCCCGTGATCAGACTGTTTATTGACGCTGATGCTTCGGTCCAGAAATCGCTCGATGTGTGGGGGTAGGGGAGAGGGTGCGTAGAGGGGGGTGGGGTTGAGAAGTGGGATAGAGCAAGAGTGATCCTTGCTCCGGGCTGCCTGCCGGTCAACTTCTACACAAAGCATTTTCTTAAGCTGTCTGGAATCTATGGTTTCAAAACGCAGATGAATTGGCTAGTTGATGGCCTTGCCGAGAAAGTTAGTTCTACTGAGCAACGAAGGTTAGGAAAGAAGAAAAGTCAAACGTTGACGGTACTAGTCTGAAGACTTTTGGTCTGCCTGTGAATACATTTAGAAAATAATTTTTTGCTGATATTTAATACTTGGTTCAGTACCATGATGGCACTGCCGTCACAAGTGAAGAGACCCACGGCCTCTTTACTGGATATAAACATCGGATCAGGCCAAGATCAAGATGCAGGCATTAACCCCCTACAAGCCGGGAACAAAGAATTGGTTTGCAGCCCAGAGCTCCCCGGGCGAGTCGCGTAAGGCGACTGAAGACGGGGGGGGCAATTTTGTGCTGGCATTTTTTTCACAGAACGCGAACGAGACTCTAATGGTCTTTGTACCGTAGGCATTTAAATTGATTGCTTAGTGCATACTACTAAAATATAGCTGATGTGACCCGATATCCAGGGTTAGCCTGGGAGGGATAGCGCCCCGTGACTTGTACTGTGCGATTTGCATTGAGAGATTTACGACTGCATGCGTGCGCGCACCGCAGCTACAGCTGTAAATTCTGCCGTGTGAAAGGGGTGGCAGTAAGGGGGGAGGGTGGGGAGTGGAGGGGGAGTGGGGGGGGGACTGGACGGGGGGTGGGGAGTGGGGGATGAAAGGTTTCAAGGTCGGAGGTACAGACAGGTTCGATAGAAGTAGGCCTTCTACCGAAGGGGATCGCATGAAATTAGTGGAGGCAGGAGTGCCAAGGCTCTCTCTATAAATTGTTCTGAACGAGCTTTCTTTTGTTAGTGTTGCATAAAGTATATTTCGCTTTCTGTATACTATTGTCGTTTCTTTTTATTTCCGTACTAATACCCCATACAACGTGAAATATCGATTAGCAGTGAATCAATTATTTATCAGTTTAAAATAAAATTTTAAACTTGTGAATCTTAAAATATGAATAGAAGAAAGGCTTATCTTTTTTCAGTGTGTGTCTAATCAGGGCTTGATCGGGGTCTTGAAAAAAATTTGCGAATAATTTGCCAAAGTATTTTTTTTTACCAGGCCGTACTTTTTTTCCATCAGATTTGTTACACATTTCTTCCCCCTGGGTGCACTGAAGTATATGAAATTTGTTGCTCATTTCATCACCATAGAGCCAGTTTTTGGGCTTCTAAGAACGAAGCATGAATAAAAAATTTGCCAAGGGCTTTTGCCAAATGAAAATAAAATTTTCCAACTGCTCAAAAAATTATTTTTTGGCCACTTAAAGATCAAGCCCTGAGTCTAATGTTATAACGTCACTCGTCAATCAATTTCTTTGCCCGTGAACGCATGAAGGGGGCAATTAAGGAGGGAGTCGCCAGTCTGTGTTGCTTATAATTTGACTTTCTGGAACTGCGGTAATTTTTTATGCTTAATCCTAGAAACGACCCCAACTAGAAATTTATCCGTCAGCCTCTGCTCTGTTGGCTGTCCTTGGACATGAAGTGGGTCAAGGCTCAGTCTTGTGGCGCCATCTCGAGATTAAGCCGCAGTCACTCTGGGCGCCGCGAATATCAATTACATTAATGTTACTGGGTAATGGGCCAAAGTTGACAGCTTCTTGAGTTTTTTTTGTTATAACATTGTTCTTCTTCTTTTTTTTACATTTGTTTTTTAATGAAATACTTATTGCGGGAAGAAAATCGTATCTTGTTATAAACTTCTGGTAGAATTGAAGATTTTGGTTTAGCAATTTTTGTTTCGGTGGCTTTTTCTGTCCGCTATCGACTCGCATCTTTTGTTAATAATTTAGCAGTTTGGCTGCAGATTGCTTAAATTTTGGGGTTCAAATTGTGATATTTTTTGCTTGGTGTATTGTTTGAGAAAATTAACGCGGGACCTACTGGTGTGTTGAGTTGACAGATTAACGTTGTGTTAAAATGTCTCCACCACCATTGTTGTGAATGGTGGATGTTTATCAATTTCACTGAAATTGTAAACGCTGACAGACTCACAAGAATAACAGTCTTGAGTCAGGTTTCGTTGTGAAAATATCACTTTATCCCTGTAGAGTAGACTGGGAAGTATACTTTTTGAAATTCAGTGGCTATGATTATATATATGGTACACTAGTTAGTTTTACTGGATTTTCCAGCATTGCAATCATGTCTGTACAGTTAGTATGTAGTCTTGGACTACCAGTACAATAGGGCTATCATTATAGGATCAGATTGTAACCAGTGCTTCTGTATTTGGGCTTTGTTCCAGGCGCGTGTTCTAATGATGTAATTTATGATGTATATTATTAGATAGTCTCTCCGGATTGGTCCGCGCTCGGCGCATGCGCCGTGTGGTGTCCAATGTCAAACTAGAATAGAATATTTTTCCCCTCTTCGTCATTTATCCCCCACCACCGCTCCCCCCCCCAGCCACCGGTAATTGGCCCCATCCTCGTGGCGCCAGAGATATGAGGTACATTCATGTATGACTGAAGGCCAGGTCTATAATGGTGAGCGAGCGTACCGGGTGTTCCATTCTATTGATCAGCTCGATAGAAGGCGTCAAGGCTTGAGCGTTGTGTGTCAGCGACCGCTCCAGGCTGCATGGGGGTTTCTCCCTTAATTATGAATGCGAGTGATTTATGTCTTCCCTTTCTGGCGATGGCTGTTAGGGGCGACCAATCAGCCGCGGACGAAGCCTTTCCTCGTTTCAATAATTATCTAGCTTCCTGCGCTGTTCTTTTCTCTATAGAAAGCCAGTCCAGCGAATGGATCTCTTAGCTTCTCTCTGCGTTCGGGACACCCTGCAGACGTAAGTGGGGTAAAAAAAGAACGAACTTGCGGCCCAAGCTCCCCGGGCGGATCGTGAAATGTGACTAAAGAAGAAGGAGTGATTCTTTGCTGCAGGCCTCGAAGCAGTGAACGAAACTGTGTTAGGCTTCGTTTTCACAAGATATACTTAGTTTTTTTTGCGCATGGCCCTTAAACCTCAAAAACCTCTCATTTCAGGATATAGCCTTTTTCTGGTCCTGTCTACTCTACTAGACTAATAGGCATGGATACCCTTGCTATTGTCCAGTGCAGGTAATTCCCAAGTTGCAACTGCAGTTTATTAAATACCCATGCTACTGTCCAGTCCAGTATAGAAAGCTGAGTAACATATATTTGTGCACAGTATGCACTCTTTATATAGTAGATATGGCTTGTAATGCCCTTGCTAGGAACTGTGCAAGATTTACAAAATTTACAATGGACAGGTAAATAAAATAAATACCCCTACAGCCCTACACTCGCTGCTGTCCTGTCTAGTAGATACCTTGAGTGTATCATCAATAGTTACTAGTTAGATCTCAATGTTCTAACCGTGCTCGCTAACTGTTAAACTTTGCAGATAGCTCTCCTTGCACTACAGCCTACGCACGCTCCACGTGTTGTACAATTGAGTTTCTGCATTAAAGCATAGTGTTTGACCAATGTCCATGAAGTTTTTCCGGGTGTCGACTGCTTCAAAATGAGGTCTTTAATCAGATTTCAGGTTTTAGCAGCGCCAGTTGCTCGCTTGACTGCGCATTGAGTCGCCGCACCGAATGACCTCGAGCTGAATTAGATTTGCTTTGTTGGCGGTAGAGCATTGGATGGACTGCCGAGAATCTTTGTGACATGTAGCGAGGATGCACCGAATTCTGTGAAACAGTGGATGTCAACATTGTTTAGAATTATTTTTGAAGTTTACTTACTCATATTTTAAGACAGTTTATATCTTAATTATAAACTAAAATTATATAATTCCTGCATGTGTTGTATGTACTATAACTAAAACTTGCTCTCGGTAGTACAATAACTTTAACTGCATGTGTGAACTGTTTATGTGGTAATACGTACTTGCATTAAGATTATGAGCAGTGTGTTTCATTTAGGTCTTTGTCGTAGTAGCGAAGACGTATTTTGCGCGCCAATTGCGCGCGTTAAAACTCGCAAAAATTCAGTCGAATCAAAATTGCTATTTTAAATTCCTTTTGAAATACTTTTGGACCTCGTTATATATATGCGTTTTATTTCTGTTGCTTATATGTTATGAAAAGAATGTAATCGTAGAAAATATAGAATTAGATACCTTCATCTCTTAGGCTTCATTTCGTTCAAAATGTGTGGAGCAAGTTCCCACAACTTCACGCTTCAAACAGCGACCATTAAATTGAGGGATGAATTGCCGTTGATGGTCAGTGAAGAATGATTGGTCACTCAGGTTCCAGGAATCTGGTCAGTTCCTACGGACGAAGGCGGGGGAAAGCGGCGTTTCTCCGAAACAGACTGCTTGCTTCGTGCGAGGGTCAGTTGATTAATCAGGAGATGGACTGTTCGAGAAGGGGGGCGATGCTGAACTCAAGTCTGCTGCTCATTTTCTTCAGTACATTGCTAGCTTGTGGAAATGGTCAATCGTGGGCGACGATCCTGTGATGATCTCTGTAGGGGTAGGCTATTGAAACCCTCTCATGGTATAATTAAAGGGGAAGGTACGTAAACCCCCTCATTATTTGGGCGTGTGTGTATACTGTGTAATTCAAACTTGCTATTGGATCCCTGAGCACCCCTTCAGTATTTGGACCTCTTTAGTTTGGACGCCCCTATATGATTCTCAACACCCCCCTCTTTCAATTTGTGAACAGATGGACGCCTGTGCTGACAACAATGGTGGTCAACGTTTTATTGAACAGTTTGCAAGTGCTCTACACGCTGATTCAATTTATATGTATTGTGATGTCCGCTGATCAGTATGAGGTGTAACTGCCTATATATATATGTATATAGTGCTGCAATAATAACAATCGACAGCTTGGATACACTTTTATGCAGATGAAGACTATAGGCTATAGCCTGTCGTAGTCAATATTGTTTCGCGCTAGAGCAAGTGATTTTTGTTTGATCCTCTTTAGAAAGTCTACATCTGGATGTATTGATCATAAATAGAAAGTATTCAATTTGATTCATTCAATGTGTGGCTCATGTCGTTTGCTCTATGGGCTGTTCGTTCTCAGGTACAGGGAATCCCCGCCGTTCGCGGAATCTTGGTCTTTGATGTTAAAGATATAGTTGCATTGCATCTTCCGAGCCCTCTTCTCTGAAGATCATCCCGTAATCGGCCTCAGAAGATATAATGTACCATTTTCGCATGATCTGCTTCAGCTTGTTCCGGAAACACCCATATTCCCATGAGTCGTCTCTTCTCGTAAGATGTTATATGATGGTTAATAAAAATAGAAAAAATAATCATGTTTTTGACATCCATTCTAATGCGGTACGGTTGCATTACATCTATGTTATGGTTATATGCTATATTTATGGGTGGTTAGTGGGAAGATGTCTCAGAACTTGTTAAGACGCCTGGAAAGATGTAGTGTAAGCGCACGCCTTTTTTCCGAAGCGCCGTCTTCCGAGAAAATGCATTTTTTGAGAAGATCTACCGGAAATACGTGTTCCGTAAAGTGGGCTCGGAAGATGTAATGTAGCTCTATCTTAAGTCGCCCTACGAGCACTCAGTGAACCCTTTGGCAAGGTGACTGAAATTTGTCAGATTGCTGATTGCCTAAAAATATGCCATTAACTTTTTATATCGAGTACAGCTATTTCTATTCTCCGATTCACGATCAAGATTGCCGTGGCAAACAGAGCGCGGGGCGATGCAAATTTTTTTATTGTTTTGGATAATGGAACAGATGCGGTTGGAGCTGAGCTCATGAAGCGAGTAAAGTTTTAGTATCTGAGTACATAATGAACTGAATGCTAACCAGCCGTGCAGCTCATTATGTAAATAAAGCGATGTATACGGACTGCTGTAACCGATCTGACCTTTAGATAACCTCTCCTCAGAAGAATGAAAGTGAGTGTGCTGTATTGCATGAGCCATGTACATGGGAGAGGAAATACTGGAAGTGGAGTACAGCGGGGACTTCAACGCTCCATTAATTTAGTACCGGGACAAATCCTGCTTTTGCTCGACCTTCCTTTGAATGCTTTCGTCTTATTCCCTTGCTTGTTTCTCTTTTAGATGAAATTTATCGATAATGTTGCTGATTTATACATGGTTATATATTTATTTCTCGCGAGACGCTGTAGTGTGGTGGTTAAGGCGTCGGACACAAGTCCCAGCCAGCTGGGTTTAATTCCTCGCGCCACGGTACAGTAGAAGAATACAATTCAGTAGGGCTGTTCAACGCGCAAGTTCTTCTAGCCGCTTACCCCGTGCTTGATAATTATTTTCTTGGCTGGCGTCAGGATGGGCATCCGACTGTAAAAACTCTGTTCCTGCAGTCCTCACCAGGTGTCCTCACCATACACCATCCTCACCACACGTCTTAATCCGTGTGAAAACATGAACATTAACAGAATAGACGAAGAAAAGCGATTACTTTTTAGTTAGTTACCGTATAGCCTACTGTTTTATATTGAATCGCATTCACTTTTCGATGAGCTGTTACTCTACATTGTACTTAACTTTGGCACATTGAATACAAGTGCTGATTTGAAGCACTGCCAACTTGCATCCAGCTAGTACTGTATTGCATCCAGTTGTTCCAGTTGGCTATCTATACACCATTGATTGCCAAATAATAAAGTTCTACGGTCATTTTCGTTGCTAAAATTAGGCCCCGCGCGACCATAGGCTATTTCATCGATGTGAAAGTTAATTGTTTCGATATATATATATATAAAGAAATACGCTTTGCTTTTTATTAGTTTATTATTATTATGACCGGTGTATGAAATAAAAAAATTATATTCTCATTTAATAGTCCAAAAGTACTTTCACCCTAAATATCCCCCCCAGCAACTGAAACGCCGGAAAATGGTTGTCCTTGAAAGGACGATGTCGGGGACGGGGGGGGGGTCAATGCTGTGCAAGCACGCCTCGTCACTGACCAAGTGACCATGCTCGGTGCGTTTTTAATGACCGCCTGCACCGAGTGAACCTAGGCACTGGGCCTGATCAGTTTTGAGCGAGCTAGAAACTCCATGAGGGGGGGGGAGTGGGGAGGAGGGGGGGGAGAGGGGGGTCAAACGAGGCGCGTGCGGTACGAAAGAATGCAATCTGCACAAATCAATCTTGGCTCTTGCCTATCTGCATACCGTGTGAAGGAAATTTTAAAATTAAATCAGCAGGCCTGATAAAATCCTAACCTAGCCCTATAGCCTTAACGCTCGCTGCCCGTAGCCTTAACTTACTGATCCTCACCCTATTAAAATCCAATCTTATTTAAATTCCAATAGCAACAAATTTCTGTATCAGGTATGCAAATTAGCAAGAGCAAAGACTGATTGGCGCAGATTCCATTCTTGCGTGCCATACTGAATATTGCTGTGTATTTCTCAGTCCCACCTCCCCCGCCCCCCCCCCCTGCTCCCCCGGCTCCCGCCCCCACCGCTCGCCCCTGGGAGTGCAGATTTTATTGTCCTGGTGATTATTGCGTTGATACAGGTGGGAATTGTGAGGGTGGGAGCGAGCGGAGTGGGGGGCTGCGGTGTGGCAATTTGATATTGACTAGATTTGTGGTTAACCTCCGATCGCTTAATTAGAAACGTCAATAGCCGTTAGGCGTTATGAGTTTTACAAGTGTGTGATTACAATAATATGGCAATAATCATCGTTCTTTGACGTCCATGCTTACGCCGTGTCCATGTTAACACAGGTTAGACGTTTATATTGGAGCTGGATTTTTAAGGCCTGATGCCCTTCTTGTCGCCAACCGGAATAATAAATTACTCTGGACGATGATCATCAGCTAGCGACACTTGTGTGTTTAACAGCCTTGCTGAAGGGCCCTGTAACGCCATGGTTTTGTAGTTGCCGGCGCGGGGACTCGAACCCAGGTCCTCTGGACTCAAAGTTCAACGCCTTACCCACTACACCACAGCGCCTGGCTGTGGTGTAGTGTTATTAGTTATTGGTTAATAGATTGTATCGTGTCAAGCTGGAAATTGATACATGTATAGTTCATAATTTATTTATTGAGCTGTATTCTGTAAGCAGATGTTATTTGCCTGAGATTTTAACGCGTTTAAAAGAAGATTTTTTAACTTATAAAGCTCAAAGATTTTAGAATGTTTACAAATAGTTTTTTTAAGCCGTGCGACCTCTTGACAATAAAGCATTCACTTTGGCTTATTGGTCTAATGAAGAAAATTGGTACTGCAAAATTTATAAGCAATGGTTTATTATATCTGGAGTTCTCTCTTCTCATTGCGTTCAGTAATATTGTAAATATTCGTAACGGCGTTGTGAAACGAAAGATTTTAAATACGCAGGATTGTGACTTGTGCGGGGACACCCTTGTAGTGCGGGAGGTGTGCCCAATCAGATAGTCCGATCACCTGGCCCCGCCCCCGAGGGGCGGAACTGACGCCGTTCTGCCGGGTGCGATCGGCATTGCACCGAATGATCCGCGTTTTACTAAAATCGTAGGGGTTCTTGGGGCTGCGTGCCCCCTAGGATATAAAAATTGAGCGCTCTCTTGGGCTTCTCCATCGTCTAGTCTTCGAAATATAGATTAGTCAAGTTCACGCTCAATCGGCTCTAGTTTGCAACTTTCATGATAGTCTTCAAATTATTATCGTGTTGTTTTTGAGGTACGACCTCATGTCGGCTGTTAACATACACGATTGTGGCAATGAAAATAACACAAATCAGTGGTTCTTAACATATGTCGATGAAAGATAATTCCATTGATTCTATATAGCGTTATATTTTTTCTTTTCCCTGTCAGGCATTTTAAAAGGTTACATTAGGTTTTGAAATGTTTGCGGTGGTCATCGATTGTTTATCTCTTCGGGGGGGG